>BPLR01005174.1:0-220226 GCA_021605095.1 Caerostris extrusa | reverse complement strand
TTGTTCAATGTAGCGAAATATTCATATGTAAAAAGTGTAATCTGAAAATCAAATTAAGAAAAGGCAAAGATTTGTGAAGTATATTCCTTTAAGAACTGCATTCGAAAGCATATGCATTTTTATCACGCACAAGCTATAACAGTTGTAATAACGTAAAATTTATCGTACCCATTCTTAGAAATTATAGCACATTTTTTTTTAAATGCAGCTATCCTTATAAATTGTAAAAAGAGTCGTGGTTTTTGATAAATAATTATTTGTTCAATTAATTAGAATTTAATTATCAGTACAATAAATGCTTTATTTTATTAATATATTAAGCAGCTAAGGTAATGAGTATATATAAGGTTACAAAATATGGAAATTTTTTTTTGAAAAAAATGCATCTATCCTTATAAATTTTAAAAGGGCAGAGGAATAATTAAAGAATAATTATTTGATCCAATAATTAGAATTCTAATTACCCGTCCAAAAATGAATTATTTTATTAATATTTTGAAACAGCTAAGATAATGTTGAACTTACATGAAGATAAATAAAAAAATTGTTAAAGAATAAAAAAAAAAAAAATTACGAAAATTTTCTACCAGCATTGCATTGAATTATTTCAATAACTGTTTATACATATGCTCCAGTATAATAAAAGTTAGATTTTATTCATTTCCAATATTTTTCTTATAAATAGACTATTTATTACAAAAATAATTTACAGGTAATAATTAATAAATGGATTAGATAAAAGATTAAAAAAATCTAAATAATTAATATAGTGCTTTAAAATACTTAAATTTGGGTTACAGAAAATAAAAAATAAAATTACTGTCATTTTATTTACTTATCCTTTTATTACCCTATAACAATTGTTTCTTTTCCATAAAAGTCCTTATAATTAGCTTTAAAAATTGTATATTGGGCAACAAAAAATAATTATTTAAATATTATTCCTTTTATTTTTCATTTTAAGTGATGCTATTCACACTCAATTATCTTAAATAAGTTGCAAGCAATTAGAACTTGAAACAGAATCACGGATATGTAAATAAACTATCTGCATGGAAAAAAATATTTTATTTATGCTGTAGAAAATGGAAATAATTTCTTGTCTGTTATTTTTAGTGACATTAACTTCCATCCTTTTTTGTTGTTTTATTCTCTTATCACTCCATTTTTGAGCGTTCCCATTTCGCGTAAAGGTATTTTCTTATCATTAATTAAAAATCTACACACAAGTTATTTGCAAATCGCGTGATTTGGAGTACTCTCTTTTCCAGACAGTAATATAAAAACTAAAGTAGAAAAAGGAAAAAAATATATATTAAAAGGGAAAAAAATGCTATTTTTTCTTTTTTTTTTATTTTCCATTTTTTCTTGCCCATCTGCGCCACTATTGACAGAAACTGCGCGAGATCATAACACTCCTCACGTCCCACGATATCACGCAAACTGTACTTCAGTTTCGCTGCACTGCTGTGGCCAATGAATTTGTTTTATTACTTTAGGGGCCACACTGAAGGAACATGCACTTTATTTTATTTATTATTTTTATTTATTTATTCATTTACCTTCCCTACCGGTAAAAAGAACTGTTGTAGAAATTGTTCAATATAGCGAAATATTCATATGTAAAAAGTGTAATCTGAAAATCAAATTAAGAAAAGGCAAAGATTTGTAAAGTATATTCCTTTTAAGAACTGCATTCGAAAGCATATGCATTTTTATCACGCACAAGCTATAACAGTTGTAATAACGTAAAATATATCGTACCCATTCTTAGAAATTATAGCATTTTTTTTTAAATGCAGCTATCCTTATAAATTGTAAAAGAGTCGTGGTTTTGATAAATAATTATTTGTTCACTTAATTAGAATTCTAATTATCAGTACAATAAATGTTTTATTTTATTAATATATTAAGCAGCTAAGGTAACATTATATATAAGGTTACAAAAAATATGGAAATTTTTTTTTTTTTGAAAAAGATGCATCTATCCTTATAAATTTTAAAAGGGCAGATGAATAATTAAAGAAATAATTAGAATTCTAGTTACCCGTCCAAAAAATGAATTATTTTATTAATATTTTGAAACAGCTAAGATAATGTTGAACTTACATGAAGATAAATAAAAAAATTAAAGAATAAAAAAAAAAAAAAATTATGAAAATTTTCTACCAGCATTGCATTGAATTATTTCAATAACTGTTTTATACAGATGCTTCAGTATAATAAAAGTTAGATTTTATTCATTTCCAATATTTTTCTTATAAATAGACTATTTTTTACAAAATAATTTATAGATAATAATTAATAAATTGATTAGTTTAATGATTAAAAAAAGCTAAGTAATTAATATAGTGTTTGAAAATACTTAAATTTGTTTTACAGGAAATAAAAAATAAAATAACTTCCATTTTATTTACTTATCATTTTATGGTCCTATAACAATAGTATCGTTTCCATAAAAGTCTTTATAATTATTTTAAAAAATGCATATGGGGCAACAAAATAATTATTTAAATCATTCCTCTTATTTTTCATTTGAGTGATGCTGCTAACACCAATTATCTTAATTAAGTTGCAAGCAATTAGATGTTGATACAGAATCACGGAGACCTAAATAAACTATATGCATGGAAACATATTTTATTTATGCTGCAGAAAATGGAAATAATTTCTTGTCTGTTCTTTTTAGTGACATTAACTACCATCCTTTTTGTGTTTCATTCAGTTTTTGAGCGTCTCCGTTTCACTTAAAGGTATTTTCTTATCATTAAAAATTACACACAACTTATTTGCAAGATCGCGTGATTTGAGGCACTTGCTTTTCGAGACTAAAAATAAAAACTGAAGAAGAAATAATAAATTAAAAGGGGAAAAAAATGCTATTTTTTTCTTTTATTTTCCTTTTTTTTTTTTCTTACTATCTGAACCCACTATTGACAGAAAATGTGCGAGATCACAACACTCCTCACGTCCCACGATATCATGCAAACTGTAGTACTTCAGTTTCGCTGCACTGCTGTAGCCAATGAATTTGTTTTATTACTTTTGGGGCCACACTGAAGGAACATGCACTTTATTTTATTTGTTTAGTTTTTATTCATTTACTTTCCACTGCCGGTAAAAGAACTGTTATAGAAATTTTCAGTATGGCGAAATATTCATATGTAAAAAGTGAAATCTGAAAATCAAATTAAGAAAAGGAAAAGATTTGTGAAGTATATATTTTTAAGAACTGTATTCGAAAGCATATGCATTTTTATCACGCACAAGCTATAACAGTTGCAATAACGTAAAGTATGTCGTGCGTAGGCTAATAAATTATAGCACATTTTTTTTTTTTTAAATGCATCTTTCCTTATAAATTGTAAAAAAGGATAGATGAATAATTATCGAATAATTATAATTTGAAGAATAATTATTTGATTAACTAATTGAAATTCTAGTTACCAGTACTATAAATGCATTAATTTATTAATATTTTAAACAGCTAAGATAATGTTGAAATTATATGTTGAAGATAAATAAAAAAAATACTGTTAACGAATAAAAAAAAATATTAATTTTTCTTCAAGTATTTCATTGAATTCTTTTAATAATTATTCTGTACAGTATAATTATAGTAAGATTTTATTCTTTTTCCAGTATTTTTCTTCGAAATATGCGACCTACTAAAAATAATAAAATAACGTATAGGTAATAATTAATAAATTGATTATTGTAATGATAAAAAAAATTAATGAATTAATATAGTGCTTAAAAATACTTACGTTTGAGTTACAGGAAATAAAAGATAAAAAAAAAAGGCCATTTATGTACTTATCATCTTTATTACCCAATAACAATAGTTTATTTTACATAAAAGTCCTTATAATTAATTTTAAAAAATGTATATGGGGCATAAAAAATAATTATTTCAATCATTCTTTTTATTTTTCATTTGAGTGATGCGGTTAACACTCAATTATCTTAATTAAGTTGCAAGCAATTAGATCTTGAAACAGAATCACGGAGATCAAAATAAATTATATGCATGGAAAAATATTTTATTTATGCTGTAGAAAATGGAAATAAGTTTCTTGTCTGTTCTTTTTAGTGACATTAACTTCCATCCTTTTTGTGTTTTATGCTCTTATCACTCAGTTTTTGAGCGTTCCCATTTCTCGTAAAGGAATTTTCTTATCATTAATTAAAAATTACACACAAGTTAGTTGCAAGATCGCGTGATTTGAGACACTCTCTTTTCCAGTCTGAAAAATAAAAACTAAAATAGAAAGAGGGAAAAAAATATATTAAAAGAGAAAAAAATGCTATTTTTTTCTTTTGTTTTCCTTTTTTCCCCTTACATCTGCACCCACTATTGACAGAAACTGCGCGAAGATCATAACACTCCTCACGTCCCACGATATCACGCAAACTGTACTTCAGTTTCGCTGCACTGCTGTAGCCAATGAATTTGTTTTATTACTTTTGGGGCCACACTGAAGGAACATGCACTTTATTTTATTTTATTTTTTTCATTTTTACTTTCCTCTACCGGTTAAAGAAATGTTATAGAAATTGTTCAATATGGCGAAATATTCATATGTAAAAAGTACGTTCTGAAAATCAAATTAAGAAAAGGAAAAGATTTGTGAAGTATATTCCTTTAAGAACGCATTCTAATTCATATGCATTTTTATCACGCACAAGCTATAACAGTTGTAATAACGTAAAATATAACGCGCCTAATCTTATAAATTATAGCACATATTTTTTAAATGATATGCATCTATCCATATAAATTGTAAAAGGACATATGAATAATTAAAGGATAATTATAATTTGATTATAACTATTTGATCAACTAATTGCAATTATAATTACCCGTGCAATATATGCATTTTTCTTTAATATTTTTAACAGATAAGATAATGATGAAATTATATGTTGAAAATAAATAAAAATTAAAGGAAAAAAATTATGAATTTTTCTACGAACATTACATTAAATTATTTTAATAATTATACTATACAGATGCTACAGCTTAATTAAAGTTATATTTTATTAATTTCAAGTATTTTTCACTTAAATGGACTATTTATTAAAAAATAATTTATAGGTAATAATTAATAAATTGATTATTTTTAATAATAAAAAAAAGTAATTAATTAATGTAGTGTTTGCAAATACTTACATTTGGGTTATAGCAAAAATAAAAAATAAAATAACTTCCATTTTATTTACTTATCATTTTATAACCCTATAACAATAGTTTATTTTCCTTTAAAAATAAGTATAATTAGTTTAAAAAAAATCATGTGTGGTACCAAATTTAAATATTTAAATCATTCTTTTTATTTTTCATTTGAGTGCTGCTGTTAACACTCAATTATCATAATTAAATTGCAAGCAATTAGATCTTGAAACAGAATCACCGAGATCTAAATAAATTATATGCATGGAAAAAAATTTGTTTAGGTTGCAGAAAATGGAAATAATTTCTTGTCTGTCCTTTTTAGTGACATTAACTTCGATCCTTTTTGTTGGTTTATTCTCTTGTCACTCCGTTTTTAAGCGTTTCCATTTCATGTGAAGGTATTTTCTTATCATTAATTAAAAATTACACACAAGTTATTTTAAAGATCGCGTGATTTGAGGCACTCTTTTTCCCTAGACTGAAAATAAAAACTAAAGTAGAAAAAGGGAAAAAAATATATATTAATAGGGAAAAAAAAAAAAAGCTATTTTTTCTATTATTTTCAGTTTTTTTTTTCTTACTCATCTGCACCCACTATTGACAGAAACTGCGCGAGATCATAACACTCCTCACGTCCCACGATATCACGCAAACTGTACTTCAGTTTCGCTGCACTGCTGTAGTCAATGAATTTGTTTTATTACTTTTGGGGCCACACTGACGGAACATGCGTTTTATTTTATTTATTTATTTATTTTTCATATACTTTCCCCTACCGGTAAAAAAGAACTGTTATAGAAATTGTCAATATAGCGAAATATTCATATGTAAAAAGTGTAATCTGAAAAATCAAATTAAGAAAAGGCGAAGATTTGTGAAGTATATTCCTTTAAAAACTGCATTCGAAAGCATATACATTTTTATCACGCACAAGCTATGACGGTTGTAATAACGTAAAAATGTCGTACCCAGGCTTAGAAATTATAGCCCATTTTTTTTTAAATGCATCTATCCTTATAAATTGTAGAAGAAGAGTTAATTTATTATTTGATGTAATTGATAATTATAATTACCCGTCCAAAAAATGAATTATTTTATTAATATTTTGAAACAGCTAAGATAATGTTGCACTTACATGAAGATAAATAAAAAAAAAATTGCTAAAGAATAAAAAAAATTATGAAAATTTCCTACCAGGAAAATTATTTTTGTTTATATACAGATGTTACAGTATAATTAAAGTTAGATTATATTCACAATATTTTAAAATAGCTAATTATAAGGACTTTTATGGAAAAGAAACAATTGTTATAGGGTAATAAAATGATATTTAAATAAAATGACAGTAATTTTATTTTTTATTTCCTGTAACCCAAATTTAAGTATTTTCAACATTATATTATTTGCAAATCTTATCATTTGGAGTACTCGCTTTTCCAGATAGTAAAATAAAAACTAAAGTAGAAAAAGGAAAAAAATATATATTAAAAGGGGAAAAAATGCTATTTTTCTTTTATTTTCCATTTTTTTCTTGCCCATCTGCGCCACTATTGACAGAAACTGCGCGAGATCATAACACTCCTCAAGTCCCACGATATCACGCAAACTGTACTTTATTTATGTTGCACTGAAAATGGAAATGAATTTGTTTTATTACTTTAGGGGCCACACTGAAGGAACAGGCACTTTTTGTTTTTATTTATTATTTTTATTTATTTATTCATTTACCTTCCCCTACCGGTAAAAGAACTGTTGTAGAAATTGTTCAATATAGCGAAATATTCATATGTAAAAAATGTAATCTGAAAATCAAATTAAGAAAAGGCAAAGATTTGTGAAAATATATTCCTTTAAGAACTGCATTCGAAAACATATGCATTTTTATCACTGCACAAGTTATAACAGTTGTAATAACGTAAAATATATCGTACCCAGGTTTAGAAATTATAGCACATTTTTTTAAATGCAACTATCCTTATAAATTGTAAAAGAGTCGTGGTTTTGATAAATAATTATTTGTTCAATTAATTAGAATTCTAATTAGCAGTACAATAAATGCTTTATTTAATTAATATATTAAGCAGCTAAGGTAATGATTATATATAAGGTTACAAAATATGGAAAAAAAGATTTTTGAAAAAAAAGTATCTATCCTTATAAATTTTAAAAGGGCAGATGAATAATTAAAGAATAATTATTTGATCATATAATTAAATTCATTTACCCGTCCAAAAAATGAATTATTGTATTAATATTTTGAAACAGCTAAGATAATGTTGAACTTACATGAAGAAAAATAAAAAAAATTAAAGAATAAAAAAAAAAAAATGAAAATTTTCTACCAGCATTGCATTGAATTATTTCAATAATTATTTTTATACAGATGCTTCAGTATAATAAAAAGTTAGATTTTATTCATTTCCAATTTTTTTTTCTTTTAAATAGACTATTTTTTACAAAAAATAATTTATAGATAATAATTTATAAATTGATCAGTTTAGTGATCAAAAAAGCTAAATAATTAATATAGTGTTTGAAAATACTTAAATTTGGGTTACAGGAAATAAAAAAAAAAATAACTTCCATTTTATTTACTTATCATTTTATGGTCCTATGACAATTGTATCGTTTCCTTAAAAGTCTTTATAATTAATTTAAAAATGCATATGGGGCAACAAAAATAATTATTTAAATCATTCATCTTATTTTTCATTTGAGTGATGCTGTTAACACTCAATTATCTTAATTAAGTTGCAAGCAATTAGATGTTGAAACAGAATCACGGAGACCTAAATAAACTATATGCATGGAAACATATTTTATTTATGCTGCAGAAAATGGAAATAATTTCTTGTCTGTTCTATTTAGTGACATTAACTACCATTCTTTTTTGTGTTTCATTCTCTTATCACTCAGTTTTTGAGCGTCTCCGTTTCACTTAAAGGTATTTTCTTATCATTAATTAAAAATTACACACAACTTATTTGCAAGATAGCGTGATTTGAGGCACTCGCTTTTCGAGACTAAAAATAAAAACTGAAGTAGAAAAAAATATATTAAAAGGGGAAAAAATGCTATTTTTTCTTTTTTTTTCCTTTTTTTTTCTTACTCATCTGAACCCACTATTGACAGAAAATGCGCGAGATCACAACACTCCTCACGTCCCACGATATCATGCAAACTGTAGTACTTCAGTTTCGCTGCACTGCTGTAGCCAATGAATTTGTTTTTTATTACTTTTGGGGCCACATTGAAGGTACATGCACTTTATTTTATTTGTTTAGTTTTTATTCATTTACTTTCCTCTGCCGGTAAAAGAACTGTTATAGAAATTGTTCAATATGGCGAAATATTCATATGTAAAAAGTGCAATCTGAAAATCAAATTAAGAAAAGGAAAAGATTTGTGAAGTATATTCCTTTAAGAACTGCATTCGAAAGCATATGCATTTTTATCACGCACAAGCTATAACAGTTGCAATAACGTAAAGTATGTCTTGCGTAGGCTAATAAATTATAGCACATTTTTTTTTTTTAAATGCATCTTTCCTTATAAATTGTAAAAGGATAGATGAATAATTTTCGAATAATTATAATTTGAAGAATAATTATTTGATCAACTAATTAGAATTCTAGTTACCAGTACTATAAATGCATTAATTTATTAATATTTTAAACAGCTAAGATAATGTTGAAATTATATGTTGAAGATAAAAAAAAAAATACTGTTAACGAATAAAAAAAAATATTAATTTTTCTTCAAGAATTCAATGAAATACTTGTTCATTGAATTCTTTTAATAATTATTCTGTACAGTATAATTAAAGTTAGATTTTATTCTTTTCCAGTATTTTTCTTCGAAATATGCGACCTACTAAAAATAATAAAATAACGTATAGGTAATAATTAATAAATTGATTATTTTAATGATAAAAATTAATGAATTAATATAGTGCTTAAAAATACTTACGTTTGGGTTACAGGAAATAAAAAGAAAAAAAAAAAAAGGTCATTTATGTACTTATCATTTTATTACCCTATAACAATAGTTTATTTTACATAAAATCCTTATAATTAATTTTAAAAAATGTATATGGGGCATAAAAAATAATTATTTCAATCATTCTTTTTATTTTTCATTTGAGTGATGCGGTTAACACTCAATTATCTTAATTAAGTGGCAAGCAATTAGAACTTGAAACAGAATCACGGAGATCAAAATAAATTATATGCATGGAAAAATATTTTATTTATGCTGTAGAAAATGGAAATAAGTTTCTTGTCTGTTCTTGTTAGTGACATTAACTTCCATCCTTTTTGTGTTTTATGCTCTTATCACTCAGTTTTTGAGCATTCCCATTTCTCGTAAAGGAATTTTCTTATCATTAATTAAAAATTACACACAAGTTAGTTGCAAGATCGCGTGATTTGAGACACTCTCTTTTCCAGTCTGAAAAATAAAAACTAAAATAGAAAAAGGGAAAAAAAATATATTAAAAGAGAAAAAAATGCTATTTTTTTCTTTTATTTTCCCTTTTTTTTTCCCCTTACACATCTGCACCACTATTGACAGAAACTGCGCGAGATCACAACACTCCTCACGTCCCACGGTATCATGCAAACTGCAGTACTTCAGTTTCGCTGCACTGCTGTAGCCAATGAATTTGTTTTATTACTTTTGGGGCCACACTGAAGGAACATGCACTTAATTTTATTTATTTATTTTTATTCATTTACTTTCCCCTACCGGTAACAGAAATGTTATAGAAATTGTTCAATATGGCGAAATATTCATATGTAAAAAGTTCAATCTGAAAATCAAATTAAGAAAAGTAAAATTTGTGAAGTATATCCCTTTAAGAAATGCAGCCTAAGGCATATGTATTTTATCACGCACAAGCTATGACAGTTGTAATAACGTAAAATATAATGCGCCTAATCTTATAAATTATAGCACATATTTTTTAAATGATATGCATCTATCCTATATGAATTGTAAAAGGACATATGAATAATTAAAGGATAATTATAATTTGATTATAACTATTTGATCAACTAATTGGAATTCTAATTACCCGTACAATATATGCATTTTTTTTTAATATTTTGAAGTAGATAAGATAATGATGAAATTATATGTTGAAAATAAATAAAAAAAACTGTTAACGGAAAAAATTATGAATTTTTCTACGAGCATTACACTAAATTATTTTAATAATTATACTATAAAGATGCTACAGCTTAATTAAAGTTATATTTTACTAATTTCAAGTATTTTTCTCTTAAATGGACTATTTATTAAAAAATAATTTATAGGTAATAATTAATAAATTGATTATTTTAATAATAAAAAAAGTAATTAATTAATGTAGTGCTTGAAAATACTTACAATTGTGTTACAGCAAATAAAAAATAAAATAACTACCATTTTATTTACTTAACATTTTATAACCCAATAACAATAGTTTATTTTCCATTAAAAATAAGTTTTAATTAGTTTAAAAAAATTCATGTGTGGTACCAAATATAAATATTTAAATCATTCTTTTTTATTTTTCATTTGAGTGATGCTGTTAACACTCATTATCATATTTAAATTGCAAGCAATTAGATCTTGAGAGAGAATCACCCAGATCTAAATAAATTATGTGCATGGAAAAATATTTTATTTATGCTGCAGAAAATGGAAATAATTTCTTGTCTGTTCTTTTTAGTGACATTAACTTCCATCCTTTTGTTGTTTTATTCTCTTGTCACTCCGTTTTTGAGCGTTTCCATTTCACGTGAAGGTATTTTCTTATCATTAATTAAAAATTACACACAAGTTATTTGCAAGATCGCGTGATTTGAGGCACTCTTTCCCTAGACTCAAAAATAAAAACTAAAGTAGAAAAAGGGAAAAAAATATATTAAAAGGAAAAAAAAATGCTGTTTTTTCTTTAATTTTCCCTTTTTTTTTCTTACTCATCTGCACCCACTATTGACAGAAACTGCGCGATATCATAACACTGCTCACGTCCCACGACATCACGCAAACTGTACTTCAGTTTCCCTGCACTGCTGTAGCCAATGAATTTGTTTTATTACTTTTGGGGCCACACTGACGGAACATGCAATTTATTTTTTATTTGTTTATTTTTTTTTTTTGTTCATTTACTCTTCCCTACCGGTAAAAGAACTGTTATAGAAATCGTTCAATATAGCGAAATATTCATATGTAAAAAAGTGCAATCTGAAAATCAAATTAAGAAAAGGAAAAGATTTTGTGAAGTATATTCCTTTTAAGAACAGAATTCGATAGCATATGCATTTTTTATCACGTACAAGCTATAACAGTTGTAATAACGTAAAATATGTCGTGCCTAGGCTTATAAATTACAGCACATTTTTCTTAAAAATGCACCTATCCTTATAAATTGTAAAAGTGTTACAGTTTGAAAAATAATTAGTAGTTCAACTAATTAGATTTCTAATCAACAATATAATTAATGCATTATTTTATTAATATTTTAACCTGCTAAGGTGATGATGAAATTATATGTTAAAAATAAATAAAAAACTGTTAACAAAAAAAAAATATGAGTTTTTCTACAAACATTCCATTGAATTATTTTAATAATTATTCAATACAGATGCTACTGTGTAATTATTGTTACAGTAATTTATTCATTTTATTCATTTCCAGTATTATTTTTTTTAAATATTTGTTTTTGTCTTTTGAAAAAATAAGTAGCCTTAGATAAAGATGTATCTCAAAAAATATATGTTTGTAGCCGTGCTTTCCTCTTACACACTGGCAAGAACGCCATCTGTAGCGTTCAGGAGAAATGATCAGTCAGCATTGATACTCTCACCCGAGACGAAGTACAACACAACCTGTGCTCCAGCTGAGAAACGTTTAATTTATAGTCTCTCCTACTGAGAGGGAGGGGGCCTGATGACCAATGATCTAGCTGTCTAGCCCTTGGTACCATAAACTTCAGGTGGTAACATGGATGATTGTTAGTGGTTCGGAATCCACTTTAAACTGTAGGTCCCAGTCTCATTAGCCCAACGTGTGCACAAAAGGACCTGTAGAGCAACAAACCAAACCAAATCAATCCCCAGATGAATATATATATCGCGTCCCCGCGCATTATTTAGCCTACAGACCTCACCAAGGGAGGAAGTATATTTCGCACCTCCTTGCAGTATCTGAATTTTGGGTTTTCGGCTTAGAAGTGGAGATCTTCCACGATTCTGTATTAAAAAATGTAAATATTGCATGTCTCTAACTGTATGTGTGTCAATAAAGCTGTGAGTTCTTCAACCTGCACCTCAAGTATCTCAATTCAACCAACCTAATTACAATCTGGTTACCCAACGTGCAAACTACAGGTTTAACTTATAAAGTGCAGTAAATATTTACATTTTTTAAGAATTTTTAAATATACGTTTCGTACTAACAAACTTCGCTTACAAGTGTATAAATATGTCTTTGCATACTTAAAATATCATTTTTTTCTTTTGAACTAAGGGAACAGGCTTTTAACATCATATTTTTTCATTTATCCGACTAAATGGTCCGTCGTTCCAGTGGTAATCGATGTAGGGTCGATTCCTCTTTTACATATATGCCCCTTGGTTTCACATATCTGCAGTCAGAAATGTGCTTTTGGATTTTTCTGCCTGACTTGCACCGTATATTTCTCAAAACATTTAATCTACGAATCTGACCACTTAAAATCCTAACGCCCTTGGCCAAATATACAAACATGAGGGATTTTTATAATTATAATTGCTATCATTAATAAAGGACAAAAAATTTTATAATAAATTATTCACTATAGAATCTCTCAACTAGAAAAATACAAAGCTTATGGTTTGGTTACACTGATAACAGTATTTATGGTGTACATTTAGTAATGTGAAAATACTGTGAAGTAGTATTTTTCGACTGTCAGTATTGCTGGATTATTTGAACAAATCGTTAATATTTCTTTAATTACCTTCTTTGATAAATAAAATACTAGGTGTATTAGATAAGTTTAGTTTTAATAATTGATGCCCAGAAAAATAACGAATAATTTATGCCCATAATATGTGAAGTCATTTCATTTCTAAAGTACTATTAACTCTCAAAGGCAACAAATGTTGACGTTTTTGTTATTATTATTGTTGTTGTTGTTGTTATTTTCCCCATTTTTTTTCTGTCAGATCTCTAATATCGTGCCGAGGCACTGATGATCAGACCATTATCGGTAAGAAAGGAAACGAAAAATATTTTCTGTGGGGTGTAATGTCAACAAATGTCTGTGGCTCCACACAAACGCTTTAGGCTCAGAATAGCGCTGTTATCTATATCACGTTCAGGACATTGTATAAGTTTAGATATTCCTCTATATCTGAATGATATATAATTGTTTAGAATGATATTTGTATTTTTGCAGACCAGTGGTTCCCGAAATTCCTACCTATCCCCTTTTTCTTTCAAAAAAAAAAAAATTACCCAATGGCCCCTGGAAATTTACCTTCTTTAAATGAACAAACGTAGAGATGTAACAAAATATTTGTTTTCTTTTACGTACTTCAATACTTAGTAAATAAAAAATGACACCTTGATTTTGAAATTATAAAATAAATTATAAAAATCAGCCATAATAGCATTTGCATTACTCTCAAAAATTGTGATGCGCAGATGATAATATATGTTTTCAATTCTTTTATAAATATGGCTGACTAGGGCTTTAAAATAATGCAATTTATTTTTAAATATTTAAATAAAAGTTGTGACTTTTGTATACTTGATATCATCATTTGGACGTAACCCTATTAAGAGTATCATATTATCATCAATTCATTATATCCATGTATACTTGCTAATTAAAACAATACTCATCTATACTCATCATCGCCTATATATACTAGCTTATTAAAACTTGTCGACGGACATGAGTGCTAATCGGTTATATGTGTTTGTGTATTTTACTGAAAAGTAACGTTATTCAAACGTTGGCAACTTTTTTTAAAAAAATGTCTCCATTCATGTGTTCATTCTATATGTTTTCACTGCCCCTCTCCTCAAATAAATCTGAACTATTATACCCTCCTTCTGATTTTTCCACTGACCCCAAAGGGCGTTATGTCTCACTTTGGGAACAAGTAGTCTGGATATATATTAGACGACAATGTTAATAAGACAAATATCATTGTTGAGAGCTTAAGAAATATAAAAACAATAAAAAAAATATTCGGAATTTGTTAAATTAATATGAATTTTTATTACATTTAACAGACGAGAAATTTAAACATGTCATATTTATTGTTCAGTAAAAGTTGAACAATAAATTCAATAAGTAATAACAATAAGTTAATTCTTTAAAAGTAGTAACATAGATGTAGAAGTAGTATAAGTTCATTCTTAAAAATCAAATAAGTTCATTCTTTAAAAATTTTAATTTGAATTATGGCATTCAAAGCTGTTCTTTATCTTTAAAATCATAAATAGATACATTATATCCTTTTTATTAGTTAATAATTCAGATTGTAAATAAATAATGCTGGTTAAAAAGGCTATTATAATAGTAAACGTAATTTTTTTATTTAAATGAATAACCTTAATTACATTTTACTACATTTTTGAAACGAATATATTTATTGAAGTGGAAGTGAATACGTGGAACCGATAAAAACACTGCATACCTCAAATCTTCATTCCCTTGATTTCTTTCAAAGATATGAATTTTCTAAAGATTCCCTCAGCATCTTTTCAAGCATATTAAATATCATTCCACTGTGAAACCCTTACGACAATTCCACATGCACCATTACTCATCTGTGCGAGTATTTTACTCGTATAAACGCTATTATTAGAAACGCAGTCAAATTGCGTTTTAAATTCATAATTCCTTTCAACAAAAGAAAGACGGGAATGAACTTCATTGTCTCACTCTCCTTTGATTGATTTTTACACTTGAAAGGAATCAAAAACCCAATCTTAAGCCTTTTTTAAATGAGACTTGATTTATTTAAATCCGAAAATAAAGGAACTTTAATGTATCTAGGAAGATAATTTATTCTTCTTTATTATAATATCATTAAGGAGAAAGGGGAATTTGATAAAGAATGCATTGTATCGTATCGCTTGGAACATTTTGAGAATCCTCGTTAATTCATACAGAAATTCTATTTGAATATTTTTGCTCTTTGATATTCTTTACGAATAAACAATTATATCTTCCTAAAAATTCATAAGACAAAATAAATTAACAACCAAAAGTAAATTAATTTTTGTACTGCTCGCATGCTAAGTTTTGTTTTCGATATTACAATTTTCAATGCATTTTACTGGAGTCGTACTTGAGATCGTTGACTAGTCAGAATCTCTTTCAATTTGGTGCTTCATTTGCAAGTTTAAATTCAAATATACTGTTGGAAAAGATGACGAATGTATCACAAAAGAAATATTCCACCAACATCAAACAAAATAAGTAATTTTTATTCTTCTGACTTGTATACAATTTCCTGCTTTCATTAACAATACAACATGCACTGAACTTTGCACAGAAGGTTTCATCAACAGTTCCCAATAAAATTATTATACATCAAAGAAGCTCGTATTTAAAAATGCTAATTATGCAATGGAAAAATATCTACTTCATCTACAATATGAAATACATGTAAGAAAAAGTTCATTTCATATTTTTTTTTAATATTTTCCAGCTCACTTAATGAGAAAAATTTTCCTTGAAAAAAATGGTGCTACCTAATGTGCTGAGAAGATTGTGCTGAAGTATTACAGAGATTTGGATCTTAAAAACAGAAAATGATTAATATACTTAAAAGTAAGAATATGCTTATTTATAATGAAGGTATAATTCCACGTCATAACAAAAATCCATTCAGTTTTTGTTTTCAATCTATCCTAAAGATTATTTTAATTACTTTTTAACAAAAACAAATGTACCTTAAGAACGAATTTTTTATCAAATACCTAAAATATTTACTTAGAATTAATTTCTAAAAAAATCAAAAAGTTCAACATTAAATTATGTCCAAGAAAGTATTGTAAATATATCTCAATATTGCAGTAGAACATATTTTGTCAAAAATAATTTTACATTATATTTCCCCACAGTATTAAAGTAAATATATACAAAATTAAAAAAATGCATGCTTTACGATTTAATCAATGAACTATTTAATATCTTCTCGTCATTTTCAAAATCAGTTTTTTAATTTCTCTGTTTATTTTTAACTTTTAAATTTGAAAGAATGCAATACTCTTATAAAACAGACTAGACTATATTACAATACTCTTTCAATGCAACAGACTAGACTCTTATAAAACAGACTAGATTATTTTTAGACTACTTCATTCTCCCTGAAATACAATCTTTTAGGTATAACACTATTTAAAAATTTAATTAAATAAAATTCAAATACACTACATTTTAAAAATGAGAAATTTAATTTTTTTTTTTTTTTTTTTTAAATTTGACAATTGAAAAATACATTTATAAAAAAAAAAAAGTTCTCAAAAATTTTAATATATTTGATAACTTACCCCTATTTTAGACTACTTTATTTCCCTGAAACCCAATTTCTTGGATGTCACATTATTTTCTAGGTGTAATACTGTTTGAAAACTACAACCGTTCAAAGTGAGGAAAGAGTATGACATCCATAATGTGAAAACGAAACAAAGAATGTGGACCATGTGACATCTTAAATCGCGAGAAAAAGATCATGATTTCATGATAGCTCGCCATTTATGGACAGAAAAAGGAAACTGCTTTTTATTTGAGCAATAAACAAAATTGAGTTTTTGATGTGACTTTTACAGGTGCAGTCATTCTTTTTAACAGATTTTTTCATGTCCTGTCCATTTCGAAAATATCTAAACTTGCTTTTTAGAAAATGATTTCCTATGTATTGAGAATGATAAAATGTGAGAAACTTTTATATATTCTACATTTGGCAATAAAAAAAAAATACTGTTTCTTTTTCTCGATTTCTGCTTTTTGTACTTACTCTATTGCCCACCTTGACAAAAAAGCCAAATTTAAACGTTTCTAGGCAAATACTTCAGTGACGGGATGTCCTTTACAGTTTCCTTTATGCTGACAGTATAAGAAATTTTCGCACTCAGAAAGATAGAGAATTCGGATAGCTTCTTGTTCGAAAAGAGAATCATCCCGATAATGTTTATGCGGATAATATCAGTGGAGAATACCTTACTGGTGCTTGAAAATCTAATAAATAGTTATACTTGATGTGAAGTATCACCTTAATGTTTTATGTTTTGTATAGTAAAGTTCATTAGTTCATTGTTTGAACTTAGTTAGTAGTTCATTGTTTGAACTTAGTAAAACAAACAATGTTTAAATATGAGAAACTTTTATATATTCTACATTCGACAAAATTAATAAAATTATAACAATATTAAGACAAGCTTCAGTAAGATTCGGCAATTTTATTTTTTTTTTATAAATATTTACTAATTTCGAGACTTACAAAATTTGCTCTATTAAAAAATTATTTTCTTCTTTCTTTTAGAATGATAAAATTTTTAAAAGCCATCAGTGTATTTTGCATCGATTAATAAAGGAAACTTGATTTATTTGTTCAAGATTTTAAATTTAATTATGACCAGTCTTTACGAAAAAGACGAAACAAATTACATGAGAGATCATAAGCAATTACTTGGATTGTTTTATTTTACGAATATGATAATAGTTTATAAACTGACATCATATAATTCAAAACATCAATAAAGGATATTTCACTTTCTTTCAGGAATATAATGAATAAGGATGTTTTAATTTATCTATCATATTTCCTTAAATTAGTAATCTACTTCAATAGCAAACAAAACAATTTCTGATAAGAAATGTCTTACTAAAATGAATTAATATCACGAAGCTAATATCACTTCATAACAAAAGACAGAATTATTCTAATAAATGTCCATAATGCTTTTATGGATAGCTTCAATAAAAATATCTTGTTTGCATACAATATAATGAAGAAAGATGTTTCTTAGCATATTATCTATTATATCTCTTTAATGTAATAAAAAAATTAATTTCTCTTAGTGCACATATATTGTCACAACTTACAGGGATTGTTTAAACTATTTCTTCATTTAAAATTTAAGTTAATATTTTCAAAATGATAAAACGTAGAAGACTTTGAAACATATTGTATTTAAATAATAAAAAAAAGCAATTTCTTAAATTTTTATCTTTTTTTCTATTTTTTGTCAGAAAGAAAAAATTTAAATAAAACAACTGTCCCTAGGTAAAAATCCAAAGACTTCTCTTTACTATTCTATAATGTCCTTACAACATATCAAAATGAAAGAAAAAGGAATGCTTAATTTTGGAAGTTTCTTGGTAAATATATTATTGGGGTTATTGGTTGAATTCTCTCAATACGCCAACTTATGATATGCAGAATCATCCCATTGTGGTAATTTATCGCATAGAATAACAACTCGATATATCTCCAAATGATTCGCGAATAACATCACTGACTATATTTTATCGATATTCATATACCAGAAGAAAAAAAATATTTTTTTTTTAGTTTTTTAATCATCATATTTAGTTTTTATGAATTATAATGTATTTTTGTTTAAACAAAAAAAAAAATCATATCAATCTTTATTCATTTGATCTTAAAAATGAATAAACAACTTACTCTTTCGAAAATGCTTTCATCTTTCAAAATAATAAAATGTAAAATTCTACTTTCAAAAATAAAAGACAAACGGGGTATTTTTTTTTCTACATTTCGAAATTTGTTTCTTTATCATTATTCTATTTTTCGTTTCGACAAAAAAAAATCCAACGAAAACATAAGTTTGCAGACAGATGTCCCATCGACGAGATGCCCTTCGCAATTCTCTTTATGTGCTGACGGCGTAAGAAATTTTCTTACTGAAATGGAAGATAAACATAGTTGGTAAAGCTTCTTGGCTGACGGCAGAATCTTCTCAGAAATTCTACATAATTCTTATAAGGATAGGGCATTACTTTTGTTCAGTTTTTGAATACTTTACCTATTCTAAAAATTCTAACGAAGACATGGCTCGATATGTGATGTCTTTCTTAGTTTCAAGATCCTATTATAGAAAAATACTTATGGCATATAATGCTGCATATAATTTATATCTAACATACATATAACATTACCTTCTCTATAAACCTTTTGAAAGATATATAACATTAAATATTTAAATATTTTCAATTAGTATAAAAAAAATCATTTATGAAATTTTATTCTCAAATTGATAATTGTTAACAAATGCAACATTGATTAGCATAATTGATAATTGTTAAACAATGATAATCATTTTAAAAATTAAAGTTTCAATATTATTATATATCCATATTCAATACATATGAAACTATTTCATGTATATTTAAAGCATTACTTAAAAAACTATTTTTAATTTTTATTGAAAAATTATTTAACTTAAAGCAATTAATTAGTCAGACTAATTGAAAAATTATGTTTATGAATGTTTAATTAAATTCGTTTCTACAGACAGTGAATGGTTAGTATGCAGATATTTTTTTTTAATTAATTATAATTTGCAGAAGAAATTTATATAAGGAAGAAAAAAAGAACTGGCATTTATATATTAGAGACTTAATCATTCACATATTTTTTTTAAATTCAATTCATTCCTACAAACAGTGAATGAATAGTACTTTTTTCTGAACTAAATATATATATTTTTTTAATTTAATATAATTTGCAGAAATTTATAACAGGATTATTATATTTATTTATATATAAATTTTTCAATATATTTTCACTCATTCACATATTTTTTTCCTAATATGTCTTGTTTTTAAAATTATACACCCAAACGGGGAAATTGTATATATTTAAAATGCCAAAGTACTTTTAACTGTAATGAGTTTTTTTCTATAAAAATTTTCAATCTATATCTTTCGGTACATGTTTCTACTTCACTATTCAGAAGATAACTCTTAATAGAAAATATTCTTTGTTAAAATTAAATTTAAATATATGAAGTTTTAAAGAAACAATGAAAAACATTAGGTTTTTCAGGTGTAATATTTGGTCCGATATAGGTATATTAGTATTGATATATATACCGTTATATACCTGTATACATATACCTGTATATGTTCAATATATCACTTGCAGCCATTCATACTTCATGTACCCAAACAACGATGGATTTTATGGATGATAATGCGACATATACCTGTATATTGTTTGAATATATAACGAATATATACGCCCGACATGTATACATATACCTGTAAAATATATTCAATATATACCTGTATACCCAGTTCAACGACTTGTTGAAATTAAAAGCACTATTTTTTGACTTTTGTCAAGTGTATACCTGTATACATATACCTGTATATTCATCTGTATATTGCAATTAAATTAAAAGCATTGGTAAAGTATGTGGGTTTTTTATGTGGGTTTTTACAGTTCAAGTCCTTTCTATGCAAATTTATGAAATTGAATAATTACAATAATAATTATTTATTAATCATAACTTGTTTCATAATTTTAGACATCTTTGCATTTATATTTTTTCTCCATTAATTTAATTTTATGTTTTTTAATTATTATCGTATTATACACATAATTTTTAAATCCAAATCCAAATGACCATTTAAATGTTCTACATGGACATATGAAGTTTTATTTTCCTGGTAAACATTCAAATCATTAGCTAAAAATATTTAAATTTCTTATACTTTTTTTTTCATTGGCGAGTCCTTTTATAAATAAATACCATTTATACATAAAAAAGTATTTATCACCTTGTTATGTCTCCCATTTATTCACAAGCAACGCTAAATTTTAAATTGTCGTTGTTAAATTCGTTTGTATAATATCACATATTTAAGAAATGGTAGAAACAAATATGCTAATGCTGGAAACATGCTAATGTAATATATGCTAATGCTAATCCTAAATATTCTAGAAACAATCCGCTATTTTAGTTCAAGTCTTATGAAAAGGTAAATGCCTTTCTGTTTTTATATAATTTATCTCACATATACTTAAAAACCCTGATCATGCATATTGTGCACGTTGCCAATTTAACCATAAAGATATATTTTTATGCTTTTTATAATATTTAATTTGCCATTTTCTCTATTTAATATGTCTATTGATACTTATTCAGAGCCGTCGAGTATGTAACTTCCATGAAGTAAATGAGCTGCAAATACTTTCCATTAATTATCTGCAATTTGGATTAATAGTATTTTTATATATTTATACAAATATTAACCTGTTTTTAGCAATATAATTGAGTGTAAAATTTAATAAATTTGTTAGCATAGTTTACATTTCATTAACCTATGCATAATGTTGTATCTTTTCTAATGTGCATTTTAAAACTATTACAAAAAAAAAAATTAAAAATACAGAAAATTAATGCATTAACTTTAATTTTAATAATAATCTTTTAGCTCCAAAAAAGTGTTCATTCATTTATTCCAAATGTTTAAATGTCTCATTTTTTTACGCATAAAAAAAATATTTAACTAAATGGCATGAATTACATTTTTAATTAAGAAGTGGGGATTTTTGTCACTTACTATTTCATTATCTTCATAGTTTTTCTTCATTAATTTCAATTTAAAAAACAGATTTGAGACTGCTGCCATCTAATTAAATGTAAAAAAACAAAATATATTTATAATTAAATAAAAACTGCTTGAGAATAATTCGTTTTTCTTTTTCTTCACACACAAAAATTAAATTAATTTATAAATGTCTTCTGTTTGCTCAAATTAATTAGAGAACAATTATAATTATTAATAAAAAAAAAAAAAAAACTCCAACGATTTCAATGCTGGAAAAATATAATAAGTTATATTTTATAATATAAAAATGCATTATATTAAATGACAAAATAAAATCTCAATAGTATGTGCTACATACTAATAATTCTCATGATAGAAGATATGTATAAGTACAAAGAAAAATAGGTATTACAGAGAATGATGAAAATAAACTGCTTTTCAATTTAATAAGAAATTCAATTTAATTTATATGATTACATATTGTATTTAATTTTAGTAGGATGAATATTTTTATTATATTTTATTGTAGCATTATTAAATATTAAAGGAAAGAAATATATTCATTATTTTTTATATATCTCATATCAATTTTAATTAGATTTATATTCTTTTATTATATTTTTCTTTTATCATGAATAAACAATAGCATAAATATCTATTCATTTTAATCTAATCATGCGAAGTACGTACAAAAATTTAATTATTCGTATATTTTAAATACTTTCAATGCTATGCAGTAGAAACCTATTTTTTTTTTTTTTTTTTTGAAATACTGAAAATCGAAATAAAAATATTTAACTTAATTTAATTATAGTGCAATGAATTAGAAGTTGAAATTAAGTTTCAATGCACTGGTTTAAACTTCTAAGTGTTTTATTTAAATTTATCTGTAACTTAAGAATAATAAAATTATGTTATGTAAAAAAATATTATAATTTTGATATAAATTTTAAGTAATTGAAGTATTATTCAGATGGAATATTTCGAATGAACCCTCGAAAGTATCATGTGTGGAAAGGGATTCTCATCTACTCTTCGAGCCTAACGGAACATACATTCCAACATACAAATTCATCATGCCCATCTCCGGAATAGACATTTCAAATAGTATCGCTTATGTAATGCTATATAGTTTTGCTTATAGAAGCTTATGTCAAACCAAGGACCCTTGATTAGAAACGTAATGTGCTGTCAAATAGGTCGCTTTGATCCGTGTTTTAACAAAAAGGCAATGATTAGTTTTTCAAACGCGTCGTTTGAATAATGTTTTAAATTCTTAATTTATAAAATAATTGCTTCTTAAACTTATTTCATAAAATGACAATTAATTATTCAGAAAATATTAATATCATACTAAATCGGGTAATTATTTATCTCATACTCCATTTGAATAGAAGTTTATGTCCAACCAAGGAAACATGGTTCTGAAACTCAAAGAGCTGTCAAACTGCTCTTTTCAACCCGTGTTTAGCATATAAGGTAATCATTAGTTTGTCAAAAATGTATCGTTTGAATAATGTTTTAAATTCTTAATGTATAGAAATATTGTTTCAAAAATTTATTTCATAAAATGATAATCAGTTATTTAGAAAATATTATTATAATACTAAATCGGGTAGCTATTTATTTATCTCACACTCCATTTGAATTATTCAGTCTTCACGAACCAATTATTGAACAATTTATAATACACTTTAAAATTTAATTATGCAACCATGGTGTCATGATTTTTCCTCAGTAAAATGAAATTATTTATTTAAGACTGAACAATAGTTTTATTTCAAGAACCATCGTCGTATCCGTTTAAATTCAAAATCCAGCTCTTTTAAAACAAACTGCAAACGGAATCGGAATTCTAAATCTTTATAACGCTATCTCGGAACATGGGATAATAATTAAATCTTTCCCCACTCACAAATGAAAAGATTTCCTTCCAAATGAGAGCACAGTACGATTTCCGATTTTACTTACAGAAAATCTTAATAATGGCACGCAAAGCAAGGGTATTCTTCTATCTGTATTTTCAGTGTCTGAAATTTAAAACAGCAAAGAGCAAAAGAGCATTAATATTGAAGGTTGGATGTCCAGATCTACTTTTGAAGAGAAGAATATGCCTGAATACTTAAATGCAAACCTTCATTGATTCACCGAAACTGAGGGAATGAACAAAAGCTAATAATTATTTCGCTTTATGCATATTGTGGAGCGCTATGCAACTCAAAGCGATGTCATCCTTTTTCAAAATGGAACAGAAAATGGCGTTTTATAATGTTTTTCCGTGGAGATTTGTTTATAAAATGGGTGTGTGTTCTCATGAAGATCCCATTTTCATTTTGCATTTTCCTGAAATGCTAATCACTCTCCTATCTAAAGGAATATGGAAAACTAAAGAAATCCCATTTACTTAAAAAAAGTTAACTAAATTAAGTTAAAAATTTTCGAGCTAAAATAATGTAGTAATAAGTTTTGATATCAGACATTTTGCTGCGTAAATTCTCAAAATAGAATCAGATATATCTCATACGTTTCTAAATGATATGTTATAGATTTTGAATTCATGAAATAGAGAGTTTTTGCTGAAACTCAAAGAGGACGTCATTAATTTTTCTTTCAGCGCGCATGCTCATAGGAAGCATAATTTCCCATGAGCATGCGCGCTAGGGAGAAAAAGCTAACGGACGTCCTACGGTAAGGTATGCAAAACTCTATTATGTTCTTTGAATTTATAACTGTATCTTGCAGAAATGTTTCTACAAAGGGTAATTACTATTTGTCCTTCTATAATTTTATAATTCTACTTTTTAATTAAGTTAACAGTTTCTCATACTGAAACTAATATAAAATAAATTACTCATTAACTTTATGACTATTATTCTATATAGAGGTATACATAATTCAGAAATAATAATACTAATAAATAATTAATTACTTTGTTTTTATTATAAGGACAAATTTTGTTACAATTTTTTAAATAAAGCAAAAATAGTTTTATTAGGAAGCTCAATGTGTGTTCCAATGTTTTAAAATATAAGGCAAGGATCAGTGTCTCAAAAATTTGTCGTTTTAATAATGTTTTAAATTCTTAATTTAGAGAATAATAGTTTCTAAAATTTATTTTATGAAAATGACAATCAATTATCCAGAAAAAATTAACATCCTACTAAATCGAATAAGTATTTATCTCACAATTCATTTGTAAAGAAGAAATTATGTCGAACCGAAGACCTTGGTTCGGAACACAACGCATGTTCCCGTGTTTTAACATACATATAAGGCAATGATTAGTTTTTAACAAATTTGTAGTTTGACTAATGTTTTAAACTCTTAATTTAGAAAATATTTGTTTCATAAATTTATGTTAGAAAATAATAATCAATTATTCAGGAAATATTAATATCATACTAAATCGGACAACTATTTTTCTTACAATCTATTTGAATTATTCAGTTTTCATGAAACAATTACTATAGTTTATAATGCACTTTAAAATTAAATTACAGAACCATGGTGTCGTGATTCTTACTCATTAAAATGAAATTATTTATTTAAGACTGAACAAGAGTTTCATTTCAAGAACCATCGTCGTATCTCTTTAAATTCAAATCCCGCTCTTCAAAAACAAATTGCAAACGGAATCGGAATTCTAAATCTCTATAACGCTATCTCGAAGCATGTGATAGTATTGCTCAATCTTTCCCACCACACAAATGAAAAGATTTCATTCCAGAATTTTCGAGAACACAGTACGATTTCCGATTTTACTTACTGAGTGGCGAATCTCGTGCAGAATGGCACGCAAAGCAAGGGCTATTCTTCTACATCTGCATTTTAAGTGTCTGAAATTTAAAACAGCAAAGAGCAAAAGACCGATATATTGAAGGTTGGATTTGCGGGCTCCGAGATTTACTTTACAGTGGAAGAATATGCATGAATAATTAAATGTAAATCTTCATTGGATTCACCGACGGCTGAGGAAATGAACAAAAGTTAATTAATTATTTCGGTATGCTGTGGATTGTGCAACTCAAAGCGATGTCGATCCTTTTTAGAAAATGGAACAGAAAAGGGCACATGATTGCAATGTTCTATTCCATGGAGATTTGTTTCAATAATGGGTGTGTCGTATCTCATGAAGATCCCATTTTCATTTGCTATTTTCCTAAGTGCTAATCACTGTCCTTTCTAAAAGAATATGTAAAACTAAAGAAATCCCATTTACTTAAAAATAGTTAACCAAATTAAATTAAAAATTTTTGACATAAAATAATGTACACTCATGTCCATAAATCAAGGGTAATGAAAGAGACAGAAGCAAAACAAATTTGACTTATTTGTAAAGTCCATTTATTAAACGAAAGGTAAAGAGCAAAAAAAGATGCTATATGTTTGACATAATTAATAAAAATTGCGATTTTTACTCCCAGGAGCAAATTTCAAAAAGAACCTATTTACAAAAAAAACAGTACAACAGGGTGAGAATGATGGTTAATAGGGAGTATGTCTCCCGGACGATGCAATACAATCCTTACAACGCCTAGGCATGCTGAGTATCAAATTATAAATCTGATCTTGGGGAATATTACAACACTCATCAAGCAATGAACTCCGAAGTTCCGGTTGACAGGTGGGATGGGGTTGACGGGCTGCAATCATCGGCCGAGCATATCCTACACATGCTCTATTGGAATCAAGTCCGGTGAGTATGCTGGCCAATCCATACGGGTGATATCCTCCAATTGAAGGCCTTCGTCTACAATGTTGGCACGGTGAGGACGGGCGTTGTCATCCATAAACAGAAATTCAGCACCCATGGCGCCACGAAACAAACGTACATGTTGTTCCAGAATGACATCCCGATAGATGTGGCCTATCATCGTTACACTCTGAACATGCAGGGTCAGTTCTTGAACCAAGAATAATTTCTCCCTAAACGAGCCATCCTGCACCACCGTAACGGTGTCGTTCAATGGTGTTCTCTTGGTGGTAACAGGTACCTGGCGCTCTCCATATGAAAGTCCGGCGAGAATCAGACTGCAAACTGAACCTGGACTCGTCGGAAAACGTCACACCAGACCACTGTTGTGGTGTCCACAATGCATGCTCTCTACTCCTGGTTAATCGCAGGCGATAGTGAGTTGCGGTAAGTGGAACACATCTTACAGGCCTACGAGCATATAGACCAATGTGCCCTAAGCGTCTGTACACGGTCTGCCTTGAAACTGTCGTACCGGTAGCTGAAGAGAGCTGACGAGATAGGTCTGATGCTGTGCTCCGTCGTTTCTTTTGGCAGAAACTGCTAAATACAGGTCCTCATTCGGCGTAGTAACTCGGGGGCGACTTGTGCTGTAACATCTACTCACATTACCATCATCTTGGAATCGCCTGGAGATGACACTCTGGGCGATTCCAAGTTCATAGGATACTTCCAGCTGGGTACGTCCACATTCCAGTCGTCCGATAATTCTACCACGTAAAAAATCAGCCAAATGCTTCCTTTCTGACATAACTATGCGGTTATTGCACTGAAAGGCTTTTAAAGCGCTTGTGAACAATTTTACTTCTTTGCCACCATTACTTATATACCCCTCTCTTACACTCTCGTCATTGTGACGTACTATCCGCGCCATCTGGTGGTTTCCTGTAATTTGCATATTCTTCTTCAAGATGTGTGTGATAATTCTACAGGTGAAATTTTTATTTTAGAATTCAATTTCTGTGTGACTCTGAATTATCCTTAATTTATGGACTTGAGTGTATTACACTCATATTAACCATACTCCATATTAACCATCATACTAACCATGTTATACTGTTTTTTGTAAATAGGTTCTTTTTGAAATTTGCTCCAGGGAGTAAAAATCGCAATTTTATTAATTATGCCAAACCTATAGCATCTTTTTTTGCTCTTTACCTTTTGTTTAATAAATAGACTTTACAAATGAGTCAAATTTGTTTTGCTTCTGTCTCTTTCTTTGCCTGAACTTCATTATCCTTAATTTATGGACATGAGTGTGACATGTTTTGATATTTAATATTTTGTTTTGTTGCATTAGTTTTCAAAATAGAATGGTATTTATGTATTTATATATTTGTATATTTATAGACACATAGTTTCCAAATGATATGCTATTATTTTTTACTGCTAAGATAAAATTATGACCTGAAATTTAGAACTGTATCTTGCAGAAATGATTCTACAAAGGGAATTAAAATGTGTCCTTATATAGTTAAATAAATCTATTTTTAATTAATAAATTGTTTCTCATGCTGAAACTAATATAAAATAAAATACTCATTTACTTTATGACGATGATTCTATTTAGAGTCAGACAAAATTCAGAAATAATAATACTAATAAATAATGAATTAATTTTTTTTTTTTATTATAAGGATATAATTTATAGATTGTGTTACAATTTTTTAAATAAAGCAAAAAATAGTTTTGTTCGTAAACTCAATGTGTGTTTCAGTGTTTTAATATAGAAAGCCATGATCAGTTTCTCAAAAATTAATCGTTTCAATTATGTTTTAAATTCTTTATTTAGAGAAAAATTGTTTCTAAAATATATTTTATAAAATGATAATTTATAAAATATATTAATCATTCAGAATATATTAATATCGCACTAAATCGGATAGTTATTTATCTCACACTCCATTTGAATTATTCAGTCCTCTCGAAGCAATTATAATAGGTTATAATGCACTTTAAAATTAAATTAAGGAACTATGGTGTCGTGAGTCTTTCTCATTAAAATGAAATTATTTATTAAGTTTGAACAATAGTTTTATTTCAAGAACCATCGTCGTATCCTTTAAATTCAAATTCCGCTCTTCCAAAACAAATTGCAAAACGGAATCGAATTCTAAATCTCTGTAACGCTATCTCGAAGCATGTGATAGTATTGCTAAATCTTTCCCTACTCACAAATGAAAAGATTTCCTTCCAGAATTTTCGAGAACACAGTACGATTTCCGATTTTACTTACAGAGAGGCGAATATCATGCAGAATGGCACGCAAAGCACGGGTATTCTTCTACATCTGTATTTCCGGTGTCTGAAATTTAAAACAGCAAAGAAAAAAAAAGAGCGATATATATTGAAGGTTGGATTTGCGGGCTCCTAGAACTACTTTTGCAGTGGAAGAATATGCCTGAATAATTAAATGCAAATCTTCATTGGATTCACCGACGGCTGAGGGAATGAACAAAAGTTAATTAATTATTTCGCCATGCTGAGGATTGTTAAGCGCTCTGCAACTCAAAGCAAAGTCGATCCTTTTAGAAAATGGAACAGAAAATGGCGCAGGATTATAATGTTCTATTCCGTGGAGATTTGTTTCAATAATGGGTGTGTCGTATCTCATGAAGATCCCATTTTCACTTTTCCTGAGTGCTAATCACTCTGCTATCTAAAAGAATATGGGAAATTAAAGAAATCTCATTTACTTAAAAATAGGTAACCAAATTAAATTAAAAATTTCCGAGATAAAATAATGTAATAATATGTTTTTGATATCCAACGTTTTGTCGCATAAGTTTTCAATATAGAACCAGATCTTTCTTATATTTATATGTAGTTTGCAAATGATATGTTACCGTTTTTTAACGCTAAGCTAAAATTGTCGTTATATTTAGCACTGTATTTTGCAGAAATGATTTTGAAAAACACAATTAGTATTTGCTCTTATATAATTTTATAATTCAAAATTAATTGTTTCTCATACTGAAACTAATATAAAATAAATTACTCATTTACTTCATGACGATGATTCTATATAGAGTTATACATAATTCAGAAATAATAATAGTAATAAATAATTACTTACTTTGCTTTTATTATAAAGACATATTTTATAGATTTGCTGCAATTTTTAAATAAAGTAAAAAATAATTTTCGGAAGCTCAATGTGTGTTCCAGTGTTTTATCATATAAGGCATAGCGGAATATAAGGAAGAGCGCGATTTGAATTTAAAGGGATACGACGAAATAAAACTCTTGTTTAGTCTTAAATAAATGATTTCATTTTAATGATACTCACGAGGATAATAATAAGAATAATCACGACACCATAGTTCCTTAACTATTATTTTAAAGTGCATTATAACCTATAATAATTGTTTCATGAGGACTGAATAATTCACATGGAGTGTGAGATAAATAGTTATCCGATTTAGTATGGTACTAAAATTTTCTGAGTAATTGATGATCAGTTTGTAAAATAAATTTTAGAAACAATTATTCTCTACAATAATTATTTAAAACATTATTAAAACGACAAACTTTTGAAAAAATAATCATTGCTTTCTATGATAAAACACTGGAACACACATTGCGCTTCCGAACAAAACTATTTTTTTTATTTATTTAAAAAATTGTAACAAAATCTATAAAATGTGTCCTTATAATAAAAGCAAAGTAATTAATTATTTATTAGCATTATTATTTCTGAATTATGTATAATTCTATATAGAATCATCGCCAGAAAGTAAATGAATAATTTATTTTATATTAGTTTCAGTATGAGAAACAATTAACTTAATTAAAAAGTAGATATATTTAACTATACAAGTACAAATAATAATTGCCCTTTGTAGAATTATTTCTGCAAGATGCAGTTCTAAATTTAAGGACATAATTTTAGCTTAGAATTCAAAAATTGCGACATATCGTTTAGCAACGTATATATATATAAATTTGATTTTATTTTGAAAACTTACGCACCAAAATGTTTGATATCAAAGCATATTATTACATTATTTTATCTCGGAAATTTTTAATTTAATTCGGTTAACCACTTTTAAGTAAATGGGATTTCTTTAGTTTTCCAAATTCTTTTAGATAGAAGAGTGATTAGCACTCAGGAAAATAGCAAAGTGAAAATGGATCTTCATGAGATACGACACACCCTTTATTGAAACAAATCTCCACGGAATAGAACATTATAATCCTGCGCCATTTTCTGTTCCATTTTCTAAAGGATCGACATCCCTTTGAGTTGCTGGCGCTTCACAATCCACGGCATGGCGAAATAATTAATTAACTTTTGTTCATTCCCTCAGCCGTCGGTGAATCCAATGAAGATTTGCATTTAATTATTCAGGCATATTCTTCTCTTCAAAGTAGATCTCGGGGCCCGCAAATCCAACCTTCAATATATATCGCTCTTTTGCTCTTTGCTGTTTTAAATTTCAGACATTGAAAATACAGATGTAGAAGAATACCCTTGCTTTTTGCGTGCCATTCAGCACGAGATTCGCCTTTCTGTAAGTAAAATCGGAAATCGTACTGTGTTCTCGAAAATTCTGGAAGGAAATCTTTACATTTGTGAGTGGGGAAAAATTTAGCAATACTATTCCGTGCTTCGAGATAGCGTTATAGAGATTTAGAATTCCGATTCAGTTTGCAATTTGTTTTGGAAGAGCCGGATTTGAATTTAAAGGGATACGACGATGGTTCCGAAATAAAACTCTTGTTCATTATTAAATAAATAATTTAATTTTAATGAGAAAGAATCACGACACCATGGTTCCTAAATTTGATTTTAAAGTGCGTTATAACTCATTATAACTGTTTGGTGACGACTGAATAATTCAAATGGACTGTGCGATAAATAGCTGTCCGATTTAGCCTAATATTAATATTTTCTGAATAATTTATTGTCATTTTATAAAAGAAATTTTAGAGACAAATATTCTCTAAATTAAGGATATAAAGATTGTTGAAGCGACAAATTTTTGCGAAAATAATCATTCAAAGCTTAACAAAGCAGAAGTAAATTATGTCCTGAAATTTACAACTGTATCTTGCAGAAATGTTTCTACAAAGGGCAATTACTAGTTGTCCTTATATAGTTTTATAATTATATTTTTTAATTAAGTTAATTGTTTCTCATACTGAAACTGATATGAAATAAATTACTCATTTACTTTATGGCGAGAGTTATATTGTCATATATAGAGTTATAGATAATTAAAAATAATAATAATAATCAATAATAAATTATTTTGTTTTTATTATAAGGACATATTTTACAGATTTTGTTACATTTTTTTTTAAATTAAGCAAAAAATAGTTCTGTTCGGAAACTCAGTGTGTGTTTCAGTGTTTTAATATAAGTAAATGATCAGTTTCTCAAAGATTTGTCGATTTAACAATGTTTTAAATTCTTAATTTAGAGAATAGTTGATTCTAAAACTTATTTTATAAAAGGACAAACAATTATACAGAAATATTAATATCGGAAACGGACTAACTAAAACGGAAAAACAGTTATCTAACACTCCATTTGAATTATTGAGTCTTCACGAAACAATTATAAGGGCAAATTTTATAGATTTTGTTACAATTTTTTAAATCGAGTAAAGAATAGATTTTTTTCGGAAACTCAATGCGTGTTCCAGTGTTTTAACATATAAGGCGAGGAAAGATCAGTTTCTCAAAAATTTAGAGTTTCAATAATATTTTGAATTTTTAATTTAGAGAATAAATGTTTCTAAATTGTATTTAACAAAATATAATCAATTATTCAGAAATGTTAATACCAACTTAAATCGCATAGCTATTTATCTCACAATCCATTTGAATAGAAGCTTATGTCGAACCCTTGGTTCGGAATCTTATAGTGTGCTAAACAGATCACTTTGATCCATGTTTTAACATATCAGGCAAGGATTATTTTTCAAAAGTGCATCGTTTGAATATTGTTTTAAATTCTTAATTTAGAGAATAAATGTTTCTAAATTGTATTTAACAAAATATAATCAATTATTCAGGAAATGTTAATACCAACTTAAATCGGATAGCTATTTATCTCACACTCCATTTGAGTTATTCAGTCTTCACGAAACAATTATAATGGGTTTTAAGGAATTTTAAAATCACATTAAGGAACTATGTGTCGTGATTCTTTCTCATTAAAAATAAATTATTTATTTAAGACTGAACAATAGTTTTATTTCAAGAACCATCGTCGTATCCCTTTAAATTAAAATCCTGCTCTTCCAAAACAAATTGCAAACGGAATCGGATTACTAAATCTCTATAACGCTATCTCGAAGCATGGGATATTATTGTAAATCTTTCCCCACTCACAAATAAAAGATTTCCTTCCAGAATTTTCGAGAACACAGTACGATTTCCGATTTTACTTTACTTCAGAGGCGAATCTCGTGCAGAATGGCACGCAAAGAAAGGGTATTCTTCTACATCTGTATTTTCGGTGTCTGAAATTTAAAACAAAAGAGCAAAAGAGCGATATATATTGAAGGTTGATTTGGGGCTCCAAGACTACTTTGCAGTGGAAGAATAAGCCTGAATAATTAAATGCAAATCTTCATTGGATTCACCGACGGCTGAGGGAATGAACAAAAGTTAATTAATTATTTCGCCATGCTGGGGATTGTTGAGCGCTCTGCAACTATTGCCTTTGTTTTTATCATAAGGACAAATTTTATAGCTTTTGTTACAATTTTTAAATAGAGTAAAAAATAGATTTTTTCGGAAGCTCAATGCGTGTTCCAGTGTTTTAACATATAAGGCTAGAGGAAAGATCAGTTTCTCAAAAATTTATAGTTTCAATAATGTTTTGAATTTTAATTTAGAAATAATTGTTTCTAAAATGTATTAAACAAAATGATAATCAATTATTCAGAAAAATATTAATATCATACTAAATCGCATAACTATTTTCTCACAATCCATTTGAATAGAAGCGTCGAACCCTTGGTTCGGAATCATATAGTGTGCTAAACAGATCACTTTGATCCATGTTTTAACATATCAGACAAGGATTATTTTTCAAAATTGCATCGTTTGAATATTGTTTTAAATTCTTAATTTACAGAATAAATGTTTCTAAATTGTATTTAACAAAATATAATCAGTTATTAAGGAAATGTTAATACCAACTTAAATCGGATAGCTATTTATCTCACCATTTGAGTTATTCAGTCTTCACAAACAATTATAATGGGTTTTAAGGAATTTTAAAATCACATTACGGAACTATGGTGTCGTGATTCTTTCTCATTAAAAGGAAATTATTTATTTGACTGAACAATATAGTTTTATTTAAGAACCATCGTCGTATCCGTTTAAATTCAAATACAGCTCCTTCAAAACAAATTGCAAAACGGAATCGGAATTATAAAATCTCTATAACACTATCTCGAAAGCACGGTATAGTATTGCTAAATCTTTCCCCACTCACAAATAAAAATATTTCCTTCCAGAATTTCAAGAACACAGTACGATTTCCGATTTTTACTGAGAGGGCGAATCTCGTGCAGAATGGCACGCAAAGCAAGGGTATTCTTCTACATCTGTATTTTCAGTGTCTGAAATTTAAAACAGCAAAGAGAGCAAAAGAGCGATATATTGAAAGTTGGATTTGAGGATCCGAGATGTACTTTGCAGTGGAAAATATGCCTGAATAATTAAATGTAAATCTTTATTGGATTCACCGACGGCTGAGGGAATGAACAAAAGTTAATTAATTATTTCGCCATGTCGTGGATTGTTGAGCGCTCTGCAACTCAAAGTGATGTCGATCCTTTTTAGAAAATGGAACAGAAAAGGGCGCAGGATTGTAATGTTCTATTCCGTGGAGATTTGTTTCAATAAAGGGTGTGTCGTATCTCATGAAGATCCCATTTTCACTTGCTAATTTCCTGAGTGCTAATCACTCTCCTATCTAAAAGAATATGGAAAACTAAAGAAATCCCATTTACTTAAAAATAGGTAACAAAATTAAATTAAAAATTCCAAAGATAAATTAATATAATAATATGTTTTGATATCAAAAAGTTTTGTTACATATGTTTTCAATATAGAACTTTTTTATATTTATACACATAGTTTCCGTCTGGTGTGGTATTATTCTTTAACGTTACGCTAAAATTGTCGTTCAATTTAGAACTGTAACTTGACGAAATGTTTCTGCAAAAGACAATTAGTATTGGTCCTTATATAATTTTATAATCAAAGGTAAATGATTCTGATATTTAAACTAGTATAAATAAAATAGTATAATAAAATAGTCATTTATGTTATGACGACGATTCTATATAGAATCATACATAATTAGTAAATAATAATACTAATAATTAAATAATTATTTTTTTATTATAAGGACATATCTTATTGACAATTTCCTTTATACATTTTTAAATAGAGTAAAAATTGTTAACTATATATTGAAAATATTGAATAGAAATGTTTTAAAAAGTTTTTAAAATTCTTATTAAAAAATATTTAATAGGATAAATCTTTCTAAGGCTTTCAAGTTTAGCTTGTATATTTTGGACGGATTGCCTATTAATATTCATATTCAAGATAAATAAATGTATAAGTAGAAGAATTAGTTAATAAAACTGATACCTACTTTTTGATATTAAATTTAATTCAGCAAATATAAGCGATAGTTTATTTAATATCTTTCATTCCGTTTAATTACTTATTCTAAGTCACTTTAAAATGTATCGAATTAAATTTAAATCCAGCCCAAAATGCATGGGTGGATATAAGACGCTAAGTAATTTAAATTATTCGCAGAGCACACATGATATTGAGCACATTAAATTTGATTAGTGTTTATTTAAACATCCAATGATTTAGATGGTAATTTAAATTACTCTGTTTAAATACATAGCTGATGGAGTATTTGGTTTTTAATTATGAAATTTTATTTCTCCGCTTAAAAATATTTTTCAAATATCCATTAGTCAAATGAATGAGCTGGGAAAATAGTGCTAAATATTTCTTAACACCAAAATTGATGGAATTCTTAGCGTGTTTTAAGAATCTTTATATTGTGCTATTTGAAAATCTCTAAACAACCGACTATCTAATTTATTTCTCTAGGTTAGTCACTACATTTCTATTAACAGCTTAGCTATAGATTTAAAAGTAGAAAATATTATTGATCAACATATTAAAGAAGTGTAAACAAATATTATAAATAAGTTAATTTAACATAAATTTAGTTGAAATAGATAATTAAATAATTATGACTAGAATTAATATTTAGGTTATTGGAGATTATATTGTTTTGTAAAACAGAGTTTTTAGAGTGAAATTTATAGACATTAACAATAAGCATTCATTAAACTTATTGATTTAAATATTGTGCTATTTGAAAGTATCTAATTATTCTGATTCTGTTTAATTTATTTCAATATGAATGTTTTCATGTCCTTGAGTTTATTAAGTAGATCACCTCTTTATAATTAGTATAGATTGTAATTTATTTGTTTTTGATTTAAAAATAATAAAGTGCTGTATGTATGAAATATACTAAATCAATTACAGTCAGAATAATTTAAATAGCATATTCGCATCATTTATTTTCAAAACCTAAAATTCATTAATAAGTAAATAATTCCAGTTTAAATTTCCTTTCTTAAAATATTCATCTTCACTATTCTGTTCGTTTTTGTTTATTTAACATTAGCACATGAATGGGATTAACTTGAATCCTAACTTCCAAACAAGATTATCATTAACAATAAACTAGCTGAAGCAAAGTCATTGTTTCCAAATGTAAGAGTAACAATGAGAAATGAGAAATAACAAGATTGCCGCGAACAAGATCTAAAACACGAAATGATATAAGACGCCAAGGAGCAGGTTTTGAGTTATAGCAGCAGGAAGATGTCTGTGGAAGAAATAAATATACTTAAACAACAACTGAAAGATCATATGATAAAAATTAATATAACTATCTCGATTTCTGAGGTTATGTGTTATCTAGAGTAAATCGAATCTATTCTAAAAAATTTATTTTCACACGCCGGTAAAATTTATCATTTCAAAAATTAAGAAATTCTTCTAAAATTAGAAATTCGCTCAATTTTTTAATTTCTAATAAAACATTTTCTTGTGTTTCAACTACCCAGAAAGGCACAAAAGTGCGTCTACAGTTTGGAAAAAAATGTTATACTTTTAAGCAAAAGAAGAAGAAAAGTGGAACAAATGAATTAATTCCAGGCTCAAATTATTCTGCATTTTATTTATTTCTAGAATAATATGAGACTATTTTTTTACTATTATTCTATTGTAATTATTCTTATTCTTTTTAATAAGTCTGTAAGCATATCTATGGAACTTTATCTTATTTTTTTCTTTTGTTTAAATATGCAACATTTTTCCAAACATGACATTTCATTTTTCCATAATATTTCTGTACTGTTTTTCTTTCGTCTCCCTTAAGCTTTAGTTCTTTAGTATCATGTAATATTTTTGTATTCATATAATATTTCTTATATTTCATCTAATATTTCATTGTATTCCTGACATTCTATTATTTGAAAGGGTTTTTTTTCTACTATTTTTATTAAACTCACTTTTTAACTGGTAGAGGGGTACATATCCCTGGATATGACAGTGAGGTGTGGTGTTAAGTCTCAAAATTATTTTCACTATTTACTTGTACAAATTTTAGTATAATAACAATTTACTTTATGGTAAAAAATATTATTGCTATTAAAAAATACAATGGTGATTCAGTCTGTAAATTTATTCTTGTGAGAAATTTCTCAAGGCAGTTTAATGTGTTGATAATGAATTCATCTGGTGCTTCAGACGAGTTCACATTTGACCCTTTTTTCGTCTAGCCGTTTTAACCGTCCATCACATACCAGCAAAACGAGCATTAAAAAATACATTAATTGGGATTCAGTATTTAAATTTATTCTGTTGAGAAATTTCTCAAGGCAGTTTAATGTGTTGCTAATCAATTCACTGGTGCTTTAGTCGAGTTCACATTTGTCCCTTTTTCGTCTAGCCATTTTACCAGTCCATCACGTATCAGCAAAACGTGCATTAAAAATACATTAATTGTGATTCAATATTTAAATTTATTCTTGTTAGAAATTTCTCAAGGCAGTTTAATGTGTTGCTAATAAATTCACTGGTGCTTTAGACGAGTTCACATTTGTCCCTTTTTCGTCTAGCCGTTTTAACCAGTCCATCACGTATCAGCAAAACGTGCTTTAAAATACATTAATTGTGATTCAATATTTAAATTTATTCTTGTTAGAAATTTCTCAAGGCAGTTTAAAATGCATCTGCTAATAAATGCATCTGACGTACCAGCTTCATTAATTGTGATTCAAGTTTAAATTTATTTTTAATGTGTTGCTAATAAATGCATCTGGTGACCCTTTTTTTTCGTCTAGCCGTTTTAACCGTCCATCACGTACCAGCAAAACGAGCATTTATAGCCAGGCGATCGAAAACGCAGTTTCCCAATTTGCGGCCTTACCTTAGGCGTTGATTGATCCCATTAGTCAACATTAGCCCCAGAATTCGCCTAAATTCCCTTCTGAGAGCTATTAGAAGGGCAAACGGCTCATTGGGTGCACAAAAGCGCATTTAACGCCTGTGTCCAGAGAACCAGAGAACTTGGGGGAGGATTTAACGGACAAATGTTTATACCTTCCCATTTACACAATAACGGTTAAAATCAGGCGAACTAAGCCTTCCACCGAGAATGGAATAATCACTTTCGGTTATATCTCACGAATTTCGTTATTCCCGTAAAGTTAGTAGGAGGTGCTGAAATAGTGTCAAAATTCCTATCTTAGTTCAGATGTTTTTAAATAATTCAAAATCCATAACAGTACTTTCATTTATTTGCACTTAGAACAAAAATCATCAATAAGAAAAACTACAAAAATATGTTTTATATTTGAATGAATCTCTTTGAATATCTAATTTGTTATATTTTCTGATGGTTTTATCATTCTGATTGAACAACCAGCAGAATTAACAACGTTATTTGTGGAAATATTGCAGGGAAGCCAATATTATAAAATTCAAATATTTTTTAAATAAAAATAAATAAACTCTAATTAAAAATTGAAAATTGATTTGAAACATAGAATGAATTTTTATTATATATTTTTAATAGAAAAATATTTTAATACAAGCATTCGGAGTATAAAATATGTTAAATATGTAATGGACATAATTTCAGCATTATACCATTTGTGGAACTAGGAAGAAAAAGCTATGTCTTCAAATAAATCCATAAGAGATAAAACAGGAAAGCAATTTAGAGGCCATTCAAACTAAGATGATTTTCTAAAGTGCTTAACAAATTGAGATAGAGTAGTTCATTGCAAACAGAAATTATATTTATGAACTTTTCTTAATGAAATTCTCACTCAACTTCTAAGTATGCTTTAGACTGCCAAACAGTGATTAAAACTTATCTAGATTATTTTTGCCAAAATTTAATCATCCTTTATTCATATGATAGATTTTAAAAAGTATTCAGCTTTGTTCTATATGCATAAAAATGAATAAGTCATACCAAATACAGGATATGAATCGATGGTGCAATGTCTGATTTAGGAAATTCAAAGTTTAATATCCCGCATTTATCTGTAGGAACTGGAACAAGAAAGTCCTGTTATCACGATCTCTACAAGTTCCACTACTTTTACAATAGTCACATTAATACTACCAGTAGAAATTCTGCACTACAGAATTCGTTCTACAACAGGTGCGAGAACAGATAACATAAATTTAAATGAACAACATTCATCTTTAAACAATAGCAAAATTCTCATCTTTGTATACATATGTATAACCCAGCATAACTTTTAAAATAATAAAATCTAATGATTCAATAGAGTAGCATTGCCAAAAATAACGAAATAACTATAATTAATTATTTTTCTATTAACAAAAAACTTCATATTTCATTTTTAATAATTAAATTACATCTAGATCGCCTGATGACATATGGTGACGTATTGGAACGTAGCACTGACGTCATATAATGTAATCGCTTCCGTCTGTTTTTCTTTTATATGCGATATCAGAAATCTAAACGGAAATTTTTTGAAAGTCATCTGATTATATTCTGTTTTGTGCATGTGGGTGTTTTAATCATTTTGGTTTTATATATTCTATTTATATACCAATTAACTATCATTTTATTATTCAGGGATTCAGAATAAGTTTTTTCCTACAATTTTTCTAACAATAATTTTTAATCTGATGGTGATTAAAAATTATCCTATTATATTTTATTTTCACAATTAAAATTTTATCGTGGTTTCTTTGCACATTTCATAGATATTATATTCTTATAAAGTTTATCAGGACTAAAAACTTTTTTTTTCTTTTTCTTATACCTTATACCTTGGCCAAGCCAGGTAATCTATGTTAGTTTTCATAAATAAATTGCAAATTTTATCGCATGTTAACATTTCATTCTTTTCATTTATTTCTTAATTCAACCAACATAATCCAACCACTGCCTTTTTTTCGGATTATTCAAAACAGAGATCATTTCAATTCCATTACCTACAAAATGCAATCACGATCTTGATATTTTATTACACCTTTAACCGAACACACTCTAGATTTCTCTGTAAGGAAATGGCAAAGGAGGCGTAATTTAAAGAAGGAAGCACTTTACCATTGAAGGGTATTATGATGTGATTCGTATTCGGAACTACCAGGATTATGGAGGAATTCGGCCCTACCCTAACAAATATTTCTAAAGAAAAGAGTCAATTTTAATAACTTCATTTGAACCGAAAGGATATTTCGTGGTAGATAATTGCTAATGAAAGCTCACGAAACTCTGCAGTGTCGCCACGGTTTGCAGAACTTAATGAGATGTGAGTGCGCGATCGAAACCTTCGAGTCCCAACCGACATTTCGTGAGAATTGGACATAAAAATACATGAAAGATATCGTTACATACCAGGGTACGAAGGAGATAATTTGGTTAAGAATAATTAGGAATTTTTGCATGCTTAAGTGAAAGCATTTTGCTTAAGTAAATTAATAATCCTGTTTTAAGACTGCATTTATTTGTTTCAAAAAATATTTAGATATACCACGAAATTTATATTGGCTGTGTTAACGTTTTTAGAGGTTTCATATCTCTCTTATTTTAATATTTTAAATTAAATTTATCTTTATTGGTATACTTCGTTAGAATACGGTACATGGAACAACTAAATATATTTATTATATTTTGTAATTTGAATTTAGAACAACTAAGGACAAAAATTCATTTATCTGGTCTAACCTATTAAATTGCTTCCAAACTTCATTACATTTTTAAAATGGGAAATCAAATTTTCTTTTTAGTATTAATGTTTTTTGTTAATGCTGCTGAAACTTTCGTGTCTAATATGCAAGCAATACAAGGTTTGAAATTCTTGGTGGCGTGCACCGTAGTTGTTGTTTTCATAAACAAAGAAATTCAACAATTGTGACAATGTTTGTAAGAAGCTTGTATTGGTTTGGTTTGTCCAGACTTTAAGCTAATTAAACCGGGACCTACAGTTTAACGTGAATTCTGAACCATTAACAAACATTCATGCTATCGCTGGGATTCGAGCCTGAAAGCTGTGGTACCAAAGGCCAGTGTCTGCTTGTATTGAAATTAAGTGCACTAAGTTACGAAAAGAAAACATATAGTTCTATAAGAAATTATATTCAGAAGGCTTAAATAATTTTTTAATTAAATTTTGTATAGCTCTAATTTTCTATAATTTTTCTGAATATAATTTTATCATATAATTGGGTTTGTCTTTTTCATATATTTTTGCAAATGTGTTTCCCATACATGCAGAACATGTCTTTTCTCATATATACATGCATGTGTTTTTCCCATACATACAGAACATGTCTTTTTCAAATATGTTTACATTAGATTTTTTTCCCATGCATTGAGAACAGATCTTTTTCAAAAGTTTTCTATATAAATAACTTAAAATAAAGGAAAAAATAATTTCTTAAAACAAGAAATATATTTTACTCTGCATGTCGCCGACAAAATACCAAACTAGAGAAATGTGTTTCAATTTTTCCACAAATCCCAGCCATTTGTTTCTCTGCGGAAACATCCATTATGTTTTATTTTAGTTATAAAGGAAGAATTAATTTATTTGTTCATCGATTTCACATTAGTTAACCCTCAAAAACCCGGCTTGCTTAGTTTAACACAAAAGAAAACAAATTGTTCCAGAAAATTGAAAAAGTTTCTCGAAAAAAAGAATTTTTCAATTAAAAAGTAACGCTTTTATAATTAATTTCTCTCCAAATGAAAAAAAAAAAAAAAGTTATTTTCTATGCTCATTTTATGTTTTAAAAAAAAATCACTTAAAAATGTATGGTCGCGTCACTCAATATAAACTAATTGAAGCAATCAGTTTGAAAAGAAGCCACGCTTTTAAGCATTAAATGAAAATAGATTTTACTTTAGTAAAAAAAATACCAAAACAGAAGAAACCATTTAATTCTGTTAGACAAATTCGAATTGATAGTTATTAGAAAAGTAGTAAAAAATATGTCCAGAAAATTTAATATGGATTTGCCTGACAAGGATTTTTTGTTTCTTATTGTTTAAGTTGGGTTAAATATTTATATTTAAAAATTTCCATTGAAACATTAAATTGAATACATATAACTTGAATAAAAATTAAAATTATCAGTTTTTTTTTCCGATAATGTAAAAATCGATTTTGCCTTTAAAATGTTTGTTATAATAGCTAAACACGTCATATATTAAAAGTAGTGTCATTTTGATTGATGATCCTCTTTTCTAAAATAAAATAATAAATATAATAGCAAACAAATAAATCTTTAAATATTTCTTTTCTCTGTCTAATTCCTTGGTTCTTACAAACTCAATATAGATGGATGCAAATTAGATTTCCCAACATGAAAAGTAAATGGTACAACAAAAATAAAACCCCCAAATCTTCAACTTCATCAAAAAGAATTATTGATTCAACAAAAACTTTTTAAATGTGTTTCTTTTTTAAAAATAAAATTAAGTATTTTTAAATAACTAATTAAATTTCTCATTCGTTTAAAAACAAATATTTAATATAGTTCGACTTGTGGTCCATTGGAAATGCAAACATACTAGTGCGTGTTAAAATCCACTATCATCTTGGCGTTTGATTTGTCTCTCTACTATTATTTTTTGCGCACTTTAGACCAATTAGACCGGACCTACAGTTTAACGGGGGATTCCGAACCACTAACAAACATCCAGCCCACCTCCAGGATTTGAACCTGAAGCTGAATCTAATAGCCAAAGGGGCAGAACACTAGCCAATTGACCGTCAGGCATTTTCAAGTATGATTGAGATTCTACAGTTATTATATTTTTCAAAATCAAATCTTCAATTGGATTTTATTTTAATTTTCAAAATCATATATATGTCATTAAGATTTCTTCTCGAAATACAACAGAAAATATAACAGTAATTAAACGTGGTAACAAAACCGTTTAACGTGGATTCGAACCACTAGCAAACACCCATACTTGGTGTAACAGTCACTATTCTCAGATATATTTTAGCCTTGATTGTGATAGAACAGCTCATTTTTGAAAGTCTTGCATTGAGAGCTGACTTTCAATATGGAAGCTGTCTTTGTTCCTATACAATACCACATTCTTCTTTTCAGAGAATTTTCAGAGCATACAAAGGGCAACATGGAGTCTTGATTTTAAATAACAAACCTCATTGTTTGATACTGCTATCGTTGCATTCAAATTTAAGTTCTCACAGAAAAGTAATAATGATTATCTTTCCTAGTAAGTAATAATAATTTTCTACTGCATAAATACTGAAATAAAAATAATTATTTCCCACTTTACAATTATAATGGAAATATTATAATTATATTAAACAATAGCATAGCTCTTATATTGGAAATCGCCATATATAATTTTATTTATTTTTTAAGTTTTGTCTTTTGAAATATTTATAGAAATGGTAAAAGCATCATTAGAAGTTAATGTGTTATATTTTTTTTTTTTCTTCTATATCAAATTCTACGCCATAAATTTTGACCCTTTTGAGATATATTTCAAATTCCTGATGTATTAGTGATATCTAAAATATTCATGAAAAAAAAGAAGAACAATTACTGCATTAATTACTTTTAAAATAAATCAATTTCTTCTGACGCAATAATTTTTGTCTTATTTTGTAAATTATAATTATGAGTTATCATGTAAAAAAAAGTTAAAAATTAACCAAAGACAAAAGTAACAAAATTATAATAAAGTGATGGAAATTTTTCAGTTGCAGTTGCTGGCCAATTGCTGGTATCATAGGATTTGTTATCCATTTTACTTTAAAAACCTCATTCACATTTTGTTTATGTATGTATATAAACTAATTAATATCGCCGATTAACATAATTTTTATACACAAAATAATTTTAAAATCGTTGTAGTACCGCAAATGTTTTTAATTTTTGTATTATTTTGTATATCAAATTCTAATTTTGTCTTATTTTTAAAATTATAATTATGCATTTTCAGCTAAAAAAAGTAAAAAAATAAACCAAAAACAAAATTAACAAAAATAAATACCGCAAATGTTTTTAATTTATATATTATTTTGTATATGACATTCTACAGCATATGTAATGACCCTGAAATAATTACTGATATCTAAAATATTCATAAGAAAAAGAAGAAAAAAACAGTAGAGGAGATACAGTTGCTGGTCAATTGCTGGTATCATAGGATTATTTATCCCTTTTAATTTAAAAACTTAGTTCACATTTTATTTATATGTGTATATAAACTAATTAACATCTCTGAGTAAAATAATTAATATACACAAAATAATTTTAAAATCGTTATAATACCACACATGTTTTTAATCTATATATTATTTTATTATTTATAAAACTTTTACATTTATTATTTACATTATGATTATTATTACATAAATATACATATTACAGCACTTTACAAAAAAATTACGATGTGCAAATATTCATATGGGCATATAATGAAAAAGAGATAATCTCGCCATCTACTTCCAAAATCCGTAAAATATAAATTCGAATCTTTAAATGGTTCAGTTATAGCGCACCAGAAAATCAGGTCAAATTTAGAATATCTCTTAGTATAATCGTTTAGGACAGATATCTGAAGTTTAGCGTGAACCTTTAAAACCTGATAAACTTCGTGAGAATCTTTGATGGATCCGTTGGCGAGGGCGAGAATGCAGCCGGGAATCACCATTGATTAGGAAACCAATTTCTAGAATACGTTTGATCTGTTCGAATCATCACGTAATCTGATTTCATCCGCCAGCGATCTCTTGTCGCATTGGTCGGAACATCATTTCGCAGTTTATGACCAGACTGACGCAGATCGCATGGCTTGATCAAAGTTGAAACGATGTGCATTCCGATGCTTGCTAATAGAATGCGTCGTAACGAGATTGAATACTCGGATTAAAGCGAGCTCTTTTGATTCATGCAACCCGAAAATCATATTCTGTGCTGAAGTTTATTATTGAGTTTCGGCAGAACTGTTGTAAATGGGAAATATATATACCAGTTGTTTCATAAATATCAGACGAAGTTTTAAAAAGTAAGAAAAAAAAAGCTTTTGTGCAATGGAATATGTTTCCTGAAATGTCCCATTTAGGAAGTAGTTCTAGAAAAGAAGAATTAGCACATTTTTTAGACATATTCTGTCATACAAAAAGTTTAACTTTGTTAAACCAATATTTTAAAGTCGTTAGTGATTCGGAATCCACTTTAAACGGTAGGTCCCGATCTAACAGGATCGTAGAGAGTTGCAGAAGTATTGTTACTCCACGTCCGTAACTTATCGTCTAGATACACGTACTTCCTGGGTAGTGCTAAGTGAGTAACGTCGGTTGAGCGCTTGCCTTAAGGATCTAAGACAAGTGTCTAAGTGTTTGCCATCTGCATTAGAACAAAAAAAATTAAAGTTGAAACTTAATAGAAGCCAAATAATGTGCAACATCTTTAAAATGGTCTTGTTTTTAAGTAGATGCTATGAATGCGATCACATATATTTATACAAGCGTACGCTTGTATATTTGTAGAAATCCTATAGTTGTCAAATTGTGAATAATTATATGTACAATTTTTTAGCAGCAAATACTTTCTTATACCATTCCCATACAACAAATGAATATCTGAAAAGTCGTGTAAAGATGCATATTTTGAAATCCAAACGGATTTTCTGCCATGCCCATCTGCAAAGATCTTATTGTCTCCCCTAAAAGATTCTGCTGTCTTCTTAATGCAGTAATTTGATTCACATATTCTATGAACAAAAAAAAATATTTTAACTCCCTTTGTTTTTGTTTAATTGAAAATTATCATTTCCTGATTTCTTAAATTGAAAATTGGCGGCCTGATGACCTTTGATACCACAGGCTTCAGTTTTAAATCCTGGCAGTGGCATGGGTATTTTGTTGGGATCCACGTTAAACTGTAGATCCCGGTCTAATTAACCAAAAGTGTACAAAAATGGCAATAGAGAAGCAATCCAAAAAAGCAAACCTAAAAAAATTGATGTTAATATTGATGAATTCAACAGTTAAAACTTGCTCAACAATTTGGACAGGAGAATTATTGCAGTGGTTCTAATTTGATTATTTGTGTTATATTTGAAAAATATATATTAACTGAAACCATTAAAATAGCTATGTAAAAGTGAAAAAAAAATTTAATTTCTAATTCAATCATAAGGTTTATGAATATTTTTGCAAGGGTAAAATAGCGTTTTGGGTCTCAAAAAAAAAACCCAAAAGATTAGTTTGTATGGTGAAGAGGAACATGATAAATCTGTAGCTGGAAAATCTTTCCATTTGTTAAAGAGGATGATGCAAACCTCTTTAGGGTTTTATTCAAAACTGCAGTGGCACAACTTTTGATGGGATGAAGTCCCTTGTGTTGCTTCACAGGCTATTTTGAATATATATATGTGTATTAAAAGTATATATGTTTAGATATTTTCTCTCTCATGTATTTATATACACATACAGAGAATTAAATATATAGTATATACAAAAAGCTTTTCATTCGTTCATAACAATCTTGATAAAATAACTTTCATGAGTATAGAATTAATATTAGTAATCTAGTGATTGCGCAACTATTGTATTTGACTCAGTTTACCATTGCTAAGATACGCATTAATGGATAAATTAACGTTTCAAATAATCATATTATAACAAAATGACTTTGGAATACAAAATTCGATTTAAATTATAGGGATACATTATGTCTATTTTTTTAATATCTTCTATATGTTATGAAGATATGAAATACGTTATAAAAACATTGGTAACCACAGCAGAACACAGATTTTGGTATGCCATTGTTACAATTTTCTAAACCCAAATAAAATCAATGAGCATACTTCTCAAAGCATCAAATCAAGTCAAGACAAATAAAAAATACATTATGTTTCATTGAAATATTGGCATAAAGTACAAGGATTTCTGAATTCCTAATTTTTATTATATACGTTTTGTTTTATCAATAAAAGCTTTTAACTTAAATTTTAAACGTAAGAACATGCACAAATATGCATATTGAAGTAGAATATACATTGATATAATATTTGTTTTACTATATTGCTGATATATTCGCTTGACATTTAAGATTAATATGAATTAATTATAGAAATAATTCCTAATCCTGTATCTTAGATAATTTATTTAATTAAAATTTCCTCAGTAAATGTTGTCTAACATTTACGTGAACTTCTAAAATAATATTTAATAACTTTCATGTCACTAACATTATTTTAAATGAGTTTGAACAGGTTTAACTGTAATCAGATTAGATAAACTTGCTAAAATATTAGGTATTTAATCTTTTTCTGAATCATAATTTTAATTATTAACTATACAAACTTCCTGAGAATCATTTTGGATAATTAAATAATAGTTTACGTAATTGTAATAGTTAAATTAATAAGGCAATGGTTAAATTTTTCAAAATCATACGATATTCAATCTTCATATTTGCTTTTCTGCTTACTATTTCATCAATTTTAGATCAAATATGACTTTTAATATATAGTTGCATATTTTCATGATTGGAAATGGCGATAGAATGAATCTACTTTTAGCACCAGATGAATTGAACTATACGGAAAGGAAGGATTTATAATTTAACAGCTTATTGAACAGTGCTTCGGCTTTTTGGAAGTAGCTTTAATTTTAGATCGCAGCATAAGGAATAATGTTATAAATTACATTAATATAATTAATTTAGTTATAAAAATTAATTTTAAAATTTGTCTTTATATGGAAATAAACCGATTCATCATTTTGAACAAGTATGTCAGACATTTTTAAACAAAGATTAGCGTGGCAAAACACAATAGATGATAATTCTATTATTTGCATAGAAGCGCTTTCGTCGACACACTGCCATTCCAGAAAATACTTATTGGAGGAAAGCCTGGATAGCTGGCCTACATTTTCCGATTGTTCATTAAAGTCTGAAAGATTTGCTACTTATAACTTTTCTTTAATATTCATTGTGTTTTGATAATAATTTTATTTTCTTTCTTTTCCTCATAGTATTTGTTCGTAAAAATTAATAAATTCTTATTATGATAGAAATATAGCATTTTTTATTTACAATAAATAGAAAACATAATTGCTGACAATTATATGCTCGATTTATCGGTGAAATTCTTTGAAACACAGCTTACTGTGTGTGAAACTGAAAGGAAAGTAATAAAGCTAATTAACATAATTAATTGAAATAAAATAATTTAATGCAATAAATTTAAAGTTTTTGTGTCTTTTAAGGCAATTCTTAAAACTGAAAAGAATCTTGAAGACCTTTTAAATAGCATTTTGTGAAATCTAAATATTGAATATAATTTAATTTTGTTTATTTCATCTAATGGATATAACGGCTTACATAAATGTAATCTACACAGAACGAAGCAAAATGTTAGAAAAATTATTATAAAAAAATATATTAATTTAAATAAATTTTAAAATATTATTTATTTCATTATTATTAAAATATTATTTCAATTAACTCTTGGGAAGTTGTGAAATCTATATAATCGTTACTAAACATTTTAAAATATCTTTTTAATCAAGATCCCCCAGCATCACCCAAATACTTCCACATTATGTCTTTGTGATGTAAAAAGAATACCTCCTGGTTGTATATAGTAGTGACCGAATACACATTTATAGAGTCTAACACCAATGTAACCATAAACGCGTGTGTTTAACATGCTTTGAGACAAACATCCTATTTTCTAACCTACTTACCTTATACCGAGTTTTGGAAATCAACGCTCTATCCAACTGCTCTAACTCTATCATCATCTAACTCGCAAAAATTTTATACAGGGTAAGTCAAAACACCCCCCTACAAACCTTAGGTAGGGTAGGTAGACAGAGGTGTCAGAATCATGTAGCATGCAGTTCGGCAATATCTTTATTCGGTAGATGGCATTGTACAAAAAAATGGACAACACATCCATCATTCATGCAAGAAACCGGCATTTGAAATTCGGGCATTGAGATGATATGCGCGAATACTAAACGCAAAATCGCTTGAGAGCGTCTTACGTATGGAGCGGTGGAGTATAACGATCGAGGGTTTATTCACTTTTACAAAAAATGTTTTAAAAGAAGGCCTACTCTTAATCATACGACATTCGCAACTCTATGCAGATGTTAATATTAGTACTCTAGTGATTGCACAACTATTGGATTTGACTCAGTTTACCATTGCCAAGATCTTGTCAACAAATGTTATGTATTAATACTATATGCAGCTCGTCCAAGAATAAGGGCCTGAAGATTATGAATCAAAAAAGGAATTTTCTTCTTGGTTTCAGCAACAGAATATAGCAGATCTCGATTTTGTTGCTTAGAAGTAACTCTTTCCCGGATAAGTCATGTTTTAACAGAGAAGGATTGTTCATTGATATGATTAACGCCCGTATATGATCATTAGAGAACTCCCTCCTACTTGTATGCCATACACATACAAACCAAAAGCGTGTTTGAGTTGGAATTGCTGGGGACAACTCATAGACCTTCATGCTTACACGAGTGAACGGTTTGGCCTACGTGGTCTTTTTACATTCAGTACAGCCAGAAATGTTAAGCTTCTTCCACCCTGGAGCATGTGCAAAGCGAGATATCTTTCAGGTAGACTCGGCCACTGTGACCTCAAAAACAGGCCCCTTTATCTTTTAATGAACATAACGTAACAAATTGTCATCTGATGTCACTCAGTAAACAAAGATGGCTAATAATGCTGCTTTCTAGCGTATCATTTATATTTACGAACAAATCAGTAAAAGATTTTTAAAAAATGTTAATTGATTTAAAATAATATAATAAATAAATAATATAACTATCTTGTAGGAAACCAAAATAGTGAAAATTTTTATATCTACCCTTAAACATATTTTACAAAATAAAAAAAAATTAACTATTGTAACAAATTACCAATGTCAGCTATGCAGAAAAATTAATCGTAAATAAATAGCAATTTTTCTTTTTATGAAGATTCAGCAGTAATTTATTTTTATTAGAAATTAAAAACAAGATGAATAGAAAATAATTACGCCTTTTAAATTTTATTAAAGAGTTAAAAGTAACATTCATGAGTCATTTTTCATTCATGAATAATCATTTATTATATTTATGCAACACAAATTAACAAAAAAGGTTTATACATAATAAAAACATTATTTTTTAAATATTTAACACAAAATAAAAAGCCGAATGGATATGTAAAAAGAAATGTAAAACTGAAATATATTTTTACGTAGGATTGATGAAAATATCAAAGAAAATTAACTCTGATATTTTCAACAATCCTACATAAATATATTTATATTTTTAACTCAAAGTAAAATGCGTATGAAGAAATATTATTTTAACATTTTTTCTAATGATCCGCAGGCATTTCAGTAGAAATCTCTTTGCATGCTTATCTTGTTTTTCGAATAATGATACGATGCTTAAGATTCTATAAAACTTCTTCAGAATGGTAATGGCTAATTAACCTTAAGCATTTGTCGTTTCGTCACTCCATGTCACAATCGTAAGAAAATTCTTCTTGCGATTGATAGTAAGTTGAAAAGGGCATCCAAATTAAGAACTTTTGAAGTACGAGCGAATTCTTCTGGGGCTAAGATTTTCTATCGTGATGAGTTGAGAAACGTTCACCCTTTTTGCGTGTTTCGTCCACGATACAACAAACTGGTTTGAAATTTTTAGCACAATCCACTCACCTCTCACGCGCTTTTAATCTGGACGGGGCTTATACACAGGGACAGGGACGAATCACATATTCTCAATCTCTATTTGGTTCCAACATGGAGGAGTTTCTGCCTTTTTTTTCATTTACAACCGGCGACAACTAAATGTAACCCTTTTCAACAGCTTTTGATTGAATATGATGATCCTGTTCATTAATCTACTATTAGCTGATCTATAAAGCATCGAGCTCGTACGAGTGGTTGATTCAGATGATCTGAATTGTCTATCTGCAACTGCTGGGGAAATCAGAGATACATCAGGAATCTTTCAGAATATTCGAGATTCCATTCAGCGCCGATGTCCCACTTGTGTCAGAAGTGCTTGGTAATGGTCTCAAAATAAGACACATACACTGAGTGAACTGTAAAAACTCAACTATTTTATTAAAATATCAAACGCACTCTGCCGTGGTTACATTTCTTTCTCCTTCCGACCAGCTCACGCCCACGCAGACGAGGATCTTTATAATTCCTCTGACACCAGCTTACACTTCGATTTTATCCTATTCGGAGCTATTTATCCTTGAGGCAACCGTGCTGATAAAACTTTCAAACACCGTACTACGCGTAATGGTAAGTGGTGTGATGTGTTACAATAATATGTTATCATGTTAATATGGTTCGTAAATAATATGTGGAATTAAAATCTTACCATTACGCGTATTTTTATAATTGCAACTATGCTTCATTTTTTTTTTTTTTTACATTAACTGTAGTATTTGCTTGAAACATTATTTGTTGGTATCATAATATCTCCTTTCCTGTATTTGCAAAGTAAGAGACCAGGACAAATATTCAAAATCTTAATTTTATGCATGTGCTTTTGGTTAATTTAAATATCTTGATTAAATTCCTTTCTAGTACATGTACGAATTGTTGTGTCCTTTTGTGCCTTATCCTCTCTCCTTTAAAGCTTAACTCGATGGAATTTAATGCCAACCCTAGAAAGCAATGTGTTTCCGTCTCGTCTATATGCTATCTACATCTTCCTGACCTTTGTTGGTGTGTACTGAATCACCTAATATAATAAATAATAAAATAATGTTCGCGTAATATTAAAAATGCATCATTATAATGTTTGCATTTTGTTGTTTTAATAAACATTGCTTTGAAGAGATTTAATATTTTAATATTAAGAAATGATACATTAAATATTAATTGCATAGTGATAAAAAATAAAATTGTTGCAAGAAAGTATTAAAAATGAAAGCATATGTAATTAATTTTAAAGTACACGTATAATATTTTTATATATATATTGCATGTATTGCAAATTGCATAATTAATATTTTTATATAAATATATATTGTAAAGTGTATATGTAATTATGAAGGAATTGATGGTATAATAATAATGGAATGTAATTTGTTATAATAATATGGTATAATAATTGATAGCATAATTGATTGTGAAAATTTTATGTGAGCTTTCAAGTTAGTATTTGATATAAAGTTTGAGATAATCCATATTTTATATACATTTATTTATTTAGCATGAAAAATTGGAGGAATTTCTTTCAAACTTTATAGAAATAAAAATTCAAGATATATCAAAAAGAAGATATAGATATACGTTTGACATATTTTCCAAGTTTCTTTCTTGAATATTTCTGAGAAAATTTCCATGATATATTCCAAAAAAATGTTCGAGGCATTTTTCTTACTTGTTGTAAGTGATACTCTAAAATAAAAATTTATAAAAAAAAAATATATACTTGTAAGGTTAAAAATTTTTAACTTTTTCCTTAACCCATTCGCATCATTTGAAAAAGTGGAAAATTGGCCCGTAAAAAAAACTATTTCAATGTTAAAAATATTTCAAAATATTAAAAAAAATGCCACAATAGCGTATACAAAGACAACGTATGATAAGTATTTGAACGTATATAGTACTTGAAATGTTCAGCACATATAGCCACAAGGCAGTTATCACACTGGTAAAATGAATTTTATTTTTATTTTCATTCATCAACAAACTATACGGCATTTACTACCTTTTCATGATGAACTTGTTTCAGTGAGTATTAGAAAATGTTGCCCAATAAATCTTGATGTACATGGTGTAATTTCTTGTGTTGCTGATACTCTTATTTTTGGTACATTTTGTTCAATTACTTCTTGTGCTAATTTTTGCTTTAAAGACATGAAATGCTCTATCTTTATGAATGATTTTAAAAATAAAGTAACTGTTCAAAAGAATTATGTAGTTGTTGTTGGTGGTCTATTTCTGATTATTGGTAGATTTTGGTAGGTCTGTTTACTTCTACACTAATATTCGAATCAAAACCTTCCCTTTTTATCAGTTTTTTTAGAATTGTTTTACCAGGAAAAATACTTTGATGAATTTGCAATAATTACTTTACACTAGAGTACATATATGCGTAAGTGATAATGCCCAGGAAATTTCAGCGTATATAGGAGCTTATAATGAAAATGGGTTAATGCATTCCGTGAAGAAATTTCAAAAAAATATTATTCCCCTATTTCATTGAAATATACAATGAAAGGTATGATTGTTGCACATTTAAATGATTATAAAAAAATTATATTTAACAAATCATATTATATGAAGAAATATTCTTTCATCATATTTTCATACTAATTGGATATATCTGCGTTCATTAATATTATTTTCATATTGAATATATTTATCTGTATTCATATTTTTATTAAATCTACATTTTGTTTTGTAGAATTGCAGAAAGCAAAATAAAGTTGTATATATCCTTTGGAAATCGGCATGTAAACACAAATGATTATTAACATTGCTAAGCATATAGTTTCACGACATAATTTATTTGTATCCAATACTTTCCTACGTGGAACTAAATGTGGAATTAAAATCTTACCATCATGAGTAGTTTTATAATTATAATTATATGACTATTTAATTTTTTACATTAATTATAGTATTTGTGAATAGTATTGCTTATTAATATCAAAAAAATCTCCTTACCTATGTTTGCAAAATAGGAGACCAGGACAAATAATCAAAATCTTAATTTTGTTTATAATTTTTTTTTAAAGTTGGCCAAATAAGTTTAACTTCATCTATAAGTGTGAAAAAGCTAAAATAATTTCAGGCATAATAATTTAGCATCTTAAAAATTAATTGGTATCACAAATATATATATAAATTGGTATCGCAAGTTTATATATAAATTAAAATATTTCAAATAGCACTCTGCATTTTATTCCACACACTTAAGATCTCCCAACATCAACTCTAGGTGTTATTCGATTTAAATGCAAATCACAACTAAATACTGCTGAATAACGATCAGGATTTTGTATTCTCTAATAATAAATATTGATTGACACAACAAAACATAAATTAAAAAAACTCTTAAAATAACTTTTCTATGGATCAGACAGAATTTCTCAGATAACAATTCAACGATTAAAATTATTTTGACAGTGTTCCTAATACAAGTTTCGAAATATTTCAAGAAAATTTTAACAGTTTCTTCTCTCAAGCTATAGCATAATATAGATATTTCAATTATGCTTGATAATTATATAATTACTGTGGGGGTTCTTAAAAAGCCCTTCTTTATGCAAATTTATTTCATAATATCAACTAAAACATCTTATGCACACTTAAAATCTAATGATGCCCCTTGAATCATTAGATTTTGTAATATCTATTAGATTATGTGATTAGATTATTATGTGATTAGATGTGTAATCCATCTATACTAATGAATTTATACACCATGGTTTTCTTAACTTTATCCTAATTCTTATAAATGTATTATTTCACTATTAATACTCGTTCATAAACATTTTCGTGAAGAAAATTTTAATTGGACTTTCATTCCCATAATGTGTAGCAAAACAAAACAAAAAAATTGTCCAAAACTCTTTTTCCCTTTCGCAATAGTTTAAGGGATATGACTATGCCCAAATATTCACACTATTAGTTTACACCACATCCACATCAATACTATTTTTTAAATTTATATTTATGAATTTATACTAAGGAATCAAATTTAAAATAGGAACACTAATAAGGCGAGGGCTTCGCAGTTCTATAATGTGAAATGAACTGCTGGTTACAGCACATTCACTCATTATCACCATTAAGTTCATTGGTAATGACAACAAAGTAGATGTTCTACACATATTAAGCAGCTACCAATCTCTGCCTTCCATTGTGTTTGGACTTCCATAGCCTTGTCTACAAATAAAGGTTTCTGTTGTTTCTAATCCTCATTGATGCATTCAAACTACAGAACGTCATCAGCGGTTTACAAGATCCTATTTTACGAAATGCTTTTTTACAACCATCTGGACATCATGATTGTTCCGTGTCAAACTCCTATAAATATTTAACAATTTCAATGCTTCAGCAACACGAACAACAATCGCTTTATATTTGTAATGAACGCCTATATATTATTTCATAATTATCCCCTTTTCTTTTAATTGAACTAGCAGAAATATCCTTAACTGCATTAAACACATCTGGTTTTAATGTTTTGGCTTAGAGAGAGAACAGAGCATCATTACTTTATTTTAGCAGTGGCATCCCTCTACGACAGCATTTTGAAACTATTAGTTTAGCTTTTCCTGATTGCTATTCGTTTTTACCAAATTATTACTATTTCAATTAAAAATATTATGCCTAAAATTATTTGTAATTAATATAACAAAATAAATGCAACATTAGAAAAATATTATGTAGCTCTAGGTTTTAATACATTAAAAGATAGTACTTTTTGTAGTTATTGTTAGTGTTACTGTAATAGTAAGTACATAAATCAATTTTGTATAACATAATCTTTTAATATTTTTAGTCTCTTTTAAAACAAAATTTCCTAAAAGTTAAATACATATTATATATATACATACATATATATATATATATACATATATATATATATATATATATATATATATATATATATATATATATATATATATATATATATATATATATATATATATATATATATATATATATATGTATATACATATATATATATATATATATATATATATATACATTCAAGGAAAAAAACTACATTTAATTAAAAGTAAGCATTTATGCAGTTAATAACGTGGGTTCTCCAATTAATGTACAGTCGTCATAAAATTTGAATTTTCGTTTAATTTTTCTCTTTTTTTTTGTAAACACGCCAGTTTGTATGAATAGTTTAATATTAATTTAAAGTCCATTTTTTTTAATATTTCGTTGTTGTTTTTATTTTATTTTAAAAAGCTTAAAATAAAATAAAACAGCCCATTTTTAAACTGTAGATATTGCCTAACACTGACAATGTAATAACTTTCATTTATTCTAGAAGTTAGACTTTTTTTTATATTACATGGAAAGATGGTAAACAATACTAAGTTTGTACAAGAAACGTATTTAGTATTAAGTCACAATATAACATATTAATTATCTTAATAAAGAATCTAGTAGTTGTTGTTATAAGCAAGCTAGTAATCAAGTATTATTATTGTGGTAGATAAACAATATTTATTGGTAGATATTATAAACATTTTATTAAACATTGTATTTTTGGAATGTTGAAGCTCTTTAGAGTTTGGTAAATACGCATAGTTTCATGATAGAAATTAAATGAAATTTCAAATTCAAAATTTTTAATTAAATATATTTTAACCTAATATGTTATTTGGAAGTATTTTCTGAACATATTTCATGATGCATAATTTCAATTATTGCATATTGCATTCAATTATTGAAATTAATTCAAATTCTCATTTTATAAAGAAATCGAAGTTTCTTATTACGATAGGACACAAAAATATCTGCAAAACACAATGGATAATCTAAAAAAAAACACAATTATTTTAAAAATCACTTTGAAAAAGTAATACGTAATTTAAAGAAAAATTTAACACAGCAGGGAACAAGCTTGGCTTTGCAAGCTTGAACAGATGCTAACTCGTAAAAATAAGAAATCCCGATGAAAAAAGCTTTTTACACTTGAACAATATAAAATAATTTTCGCAAGGCACATATCCTTGAAACAAAGACGAGGTAGTTTGCATACTTTTACCCGTCTTCTCCTCTATAAATCAAATACTGTGGGAGTTAACCATGAAACACGAACCTAGTATTTTAGACCGCCAAGCGTTTCTAAAATTCATCGCTTGGTTGGGCATTAGCGCAGCAACTTTCTTGATTTCCGAATACCGTCCAATGACTGTAACGAATAGAAAAGCCATTAAAAATTAAGCTTCAGCTTGGAAATAATGCGACAAAGTTTAACGCTACATAATGGGAGCTGTCAAACGTATTCAAACTACCGTTAAGTTCTGTTACTGTAAGCCCGAGTAAGATGGATAATATAACCAAACCGTTTCTGAATTCAACTGGGCACGTCGGGAATGTGTGATGTTTTAAGAATTTTTATTTTTTATTTAAGAATCTGAAACATTAGAATTTTTAAACTTATCTGACTAATTCAAATATTGTAAACATAAAATATTTCATTGCATTCCATATAAAAGGACTATTTATATTCCATTCCATAAATAATGAAATATTACATTCTATTTCATATAAAACGACTATTTATATTCCATTCCATATAAAATGAAATATTACATTCCACTCAGCATAAAAATGGCTATTTATATTCCATTCCATATAAAAATGATTATTTATATTCCCATATAAATATGACTTTTTATATTGCATTCCTTATAAATATGACTATTTATATTCCATAATGGCGATTTATATTCCATTCTATTTATATTACATAATGACAATTTATTCTATTAATATTCCATAATGACATTTATGTTATTCTATTTATATTCCATAATGACGATTTATATTATTCTATTTATATTCCATTACATATAAAAATGACTATTTTAGCTTCAGCTTGAAAATAATGCAGCAAGGTTTAACGCTACATAATGGGAGCTGTCAAACGTATTCAAACTACCGTTAAGTTCTGTTACTGCCCTAGTAAGATGGTTAATATAACCAAACCGTTTCTGAATTCAACTGACGTAAGATGGATAATATTTTTAACAAAACCTTAGAATTTTTAAATTCAACTGGGCACGTCGGGAATGTGTGATGTTTTAAGAAAAATTTTATTTTTTATTTAAGAAACTGAAACATTATAATTTTTTTAACATATCTGTCTAATTCAAATATTGGAAACATAAAAATATTACATTCCATTCCTTATAAAATGACTATTTATATTCCATTCTATATAAAAATAAAAATATTATATAACATTACATATAAAAATGACTATTTATATTCCATTCCATATAAAATGAAATATTATATTCCATTTTTAGCTATAAAAATGACTATTTATATTACATTCTATTTATATTCCATAATGACTATTTATATTTAAGAAACATTCTATTTATATTCCATAATGACTATTTGTATTCCATTCTATTTATATTCCATAAGGACGATTTATTCCATTTCATTATATTTATATTCCATAATGGCAATTTATATTATTCTATTACTATTCCATTTTTAGTCCTACGCTCAACCGTCATATTAGGCCGGGACTTACGGTTTAAAGAGGATACCGAACCATTACAATCATACATGGCAAATCCAGAACTCGAACCCGTAGAAGCTAAAGCTATAATCACTCGGCCATTAGGTTCCACTTAATTTTGATAAAAGCACAAATAATAATCCAATCAAAAATTTAAAATCTAAAACCTTGAAAACCAAATGCTTTGCAAACTTTTCCAAAAATATTTCGTTTTTTTAATAATCTATATTAGATAATTATATATATTTATAGAACTAATAGATAACACTATATTTTTAATGATGCTTTTTATTATATATGTAGAGAGTAAAATAAGTGGACAAAAAAAAATAGAATGAAACAAGGTATTATTAAAGAATAATACATAAAAAAATTCCATGTATAATTAACTCAATTCCATCAAAATAAAAAGTAAAGAAAAAAATACATTAAATTGAAATTTGGACTAAATTTTTATTAATTATCTTCAGAAATTTATAATTTCATTATCATCTATTATATATTTATTTCTGCATATAACCTCATACATTGTTATTTCGATCAATAATATATTGCTTAATATTTAATATATAAATAACTCGTTTTCCGAGATTTAAAAATTTCGTTAAATTATTTTTATAAAAAGAAATATTTTTCAAATAAAATGTATTGAAACTCTAACGAATAAAATAAAGCACATTTTGAAAATTCTTTCAAATTTCACAAAATAATGTTTTCGATATAAGCAAAATTCTAAGTCGAAATGTGCTAAATAATAAAATGCAAGTCTTGCTGTATTCGAATCGAATATAAACATAAGAGGTTTTACGAAATACATTTACCTGATAGACATGTTTATGTTACCAAAAGAAAATGGACAAATATTTTATGAAAATACTTTTCGTGGTCTCAAACATTTATATTCTTTGTTTTAACAACTGCTGTTTTATTCATCCTTTCCTTTTTGCAAAGGGGTTTATATTCAACAAAAACCGCTTTTTCAAATATTATCATATTTTTCCGTTATGTAGTTTTTTTTAATGTTTAAATATTAATTTTTTTGTCAAAGAAAATGAAAATAATTCATTAATAAATAATTCATTAATAATTCAAAAATAATAATTATTTATACTTTATTTTACTCAATTAACATTTCATTTATTTATTTTTCATTTTTTTTATTTTATTCAATTAGCATTATTAGCATTTAGTGTTTTATGAATAAAACACTAAATGCTGATATTCCTTTTTGCAAAGGGGTTTATATTCAACAAAAACCGCTTTTTCAAATATTATCATATTTTTCCGTTATGTAGTTTTTTTTAATGTTTAAATATTAATTTTTTTTATCAAAGAAAATGAAAATACTAATTCATTAATAAATAATTCATTAATAATTCAAAAAATAATTATTTATACTTTTATTATTTAAATTTAATTTATTTTACTCATATATAACATTTCATTTACTTATTTATTTATTTTTTATTTATTTTATTCAATTAACATTTCATTTGCATTTAGTGTTTTATGAATAAAACACTAAATGCTGATAATATGAAATGAATATTTTGAATATAGGTTTAATTTTATATTATTTACTAATAAATAAATTTTTTTAAATTCTACCAAAAATTTAATTTTTTATTAAATTTAAATAAACTTATTGATGATTTTGTATCTAATAAATTTTTAATGTCATTTTTAGAAGAAATCTATTATCTATATTTCTTAGCATGTTTATTTATTTTTTAAATATTAAGTGGCATTCGCTAAACTACATAATTATAAATTCAAGTAGACTTATATTTTAATTGAATTTTCAAAAATGAAGTAAGCTATTTGCATTAGCAGACACTCAGATAAAAATCGTAATAAATAGAGAAATATTTTTGAGTGACATTGAACTTTAAAAATCATTAAAAATAAAAATTAATTTTCTGTATTTAAACCTGCCTTATATAAATTTCTAAAATAATAGTATTTATCATTGGTACATGGTTGAAGAATATACATATATATATATTTTTTTTGTTAAATTATAAAATATTTTTAACATACATTATATAAATTTCTACAATAATAGTATTAATCATTGGTGCTTGGGTGATGAATACAATATTTTTTTTATATATAGTTAAATTATAAACTTTTTAAACATCATCATCATCATTAGCGCAACAGCAACATGGTGGCCCAAGGCCGTCTGCCTAATGCAGATTTCGAGACAAGGATGTTTTCTTTTTTTATGAGGTAGGGTTGCCAGCCTTAGGCCCAACGATCTACAGCCATATTAGACTGGGACCTACGGATTAAAGTGGATTCCGAACCACTATAAACATCCATGGCACCGCTGGGACTCGAACCCGAAACCTGTGGCACCGAGCTCTAGTCAATCGACCATTAGGCCCCTTTTAAACATATATTATACAAATTTCTAAAATAATAGCATTTTCATAGTTGAGTGGTTGAAGAATATACATATTTTTTATTATATATTTAAATTATAAATTTTTAAACATACATTATATTTATATTATTATATACGTATGTTTAAATTATAATGTATGTTTAATGTACATTATGTGGATTAAACATTATTATATATATTTATTAAATTTCAAAAAATAATAATATTTATCATAGGTGCTTGGTTGAAGAATATACATATTTTTTTTATTACTTTCTTAAATTATAAACTTTTTAAACATACATTATATAAATTTCTAAAATAATAGTATTTTTCATTGGTGCTTGGGTGAAGAATATACATATTTTTGTTATTATATCGTTAAATTATAAACTTTTATAAATCTATTTATTTTCTAATACCACATGAAGGAAATTTTAAAGCTTTGTTTGTGGCATTCCTATTTCCCTTCTTTTCAACTGATATTTCTTTCTTTTTTTTTTTTTTTTTCTAAAAATATCTTCAACCAGTTCACTGAATTTTATCGCAAAGAATAAGAAATAATCTTTTTCTTAGAACGTTACTTACCATCTCAGTTGTAGAAAAAAAAATCCTTTCTTGCGTAGAAATATTTACTCACAGTCGAAGCATATACTACGTGGCGAATGAAAAATTTTAAATTTTTTTTTTTAAATATAGAACTACGAGTAGGAAGAAGCAAAGAAAAAAAAAAAAAGAGAAATATTTACTGAAAATTCAACTGCTGGTCAGAACTGCGTCTTCTTCTATTGAAAATGTTTTTTTTTTTCTTCCAAAAGCTTTTTCAGGATACGAAACTTCAATCTCTATCAAAATATGATGAAATATTTGATGTCGTTATAATGCATTCGATATTTTCTGTTATCAAACTGAATACCGTCTAAATTTTTATTTATATATACTATTTACCTTTGTTATAATATAAGATATATATAGACCTATTTTAAATAAACCATATATGATTCTTCTGCTTTTGAAAAACTATTTATTTATAATAAATATTTCTTTTTTTATAAATATTTTTTTCTTTTATACTATTATTATTTTCTTTTTTTAAATACAAGCATAAAAACAAAAGTAACAAACACTACTGGAAAGTTATTGCTGTAAATTTTATTATTGTTTATATATATATATATATAATGGATAGGTTAAACAGATAGGCAGATATATAAATTATAACAACAGTTTTTTTTTTATCATATGCCCGTCTCCGACCTCTCGGTCATTAGTCGACGAGCAGCCCAAAACAGTAAATAACTACAAAAACAATCATTAAAGGTATTGATAGTAGCATAAAAAGGGAAACAGTTAAGAACAGTAGGCCATAAGACGAGGTGCTCTCCAGTCATGAGCAAGTCCAGTCGCAAAGTGGGCAGATATCTGCAGCAGCCTGTATCATGGCCAAAGTAGTCATGGCCGCGACAATCTAAAGCAGGCAACGCCGACTGTTCAAGGCAAGGAACTGGGAATTCTTGTTGATTTATTTAATAGGGAATTCCATTTCTTCTTAGAAGCATTCATTCTTGTAGGCTGCATATATTATTATATTAGTGGATCTTCGATTCGTTTCATGTATGCTTCGAATAATCCACAGATGGTCAATGTTACAATATAGGGACAAGCATTGTCTTTTGTAAGTATCTTTATAGATACCCGTCCACCTTTGTTTCTCATATGGGACAAAAAAAAGGGAAAACACCAATCAGCCAAATTAACCGCCAATACGAGATATTTACACATTGTCTCATTCGTCTGAAAGCAGTGACTGCAACATCCACAGTCAGTGTATTTTAACCCGGGATTCTGCCTATTACGACTATGCCACGGCTCTAAAAACAATATCGTTTACAAAGATATTAAAAAGGAAATTTTCAGAACAATCTTCGGATAAGTTCTGCAATTTTAAGCATTCTTATTTCATCAATGCATTTAGAAACTACATTCCGACTATTTTACATGAAAGTTCTTTTTATATTAAATAGTTTCAATTTTTAACTGGTTAAAATGCTTAATACATATTAGCATACGTAAACTATGCGAGTATTAGATATTAGATAAGTTTTACTTGAAAATTTCGCAATTACTTGATATCATATTATTTTCATATAAACGAGAGAAAAATGAAGAGTTAACCACCTTTTTTAGGTATTTTTAAAAATAATAATGACTGCCCTTCAAGCAATAAATCACAGCCATATTCGCAAAGTTCTAAATAACTTATTTTTTCCCCCAATTACGATTGACTTTAAAAGAATCTTGTGCTTCATTAGTCAAATATTACCATGATCACGTTACATTCGAGGAATGTTTAAATGGAGGAATTTTGGGATCGTTTTATTTTATTATCTCTTTTAGTGTGATTGATGATATAATTTAAAGTAGCTCGAATGAAACTCATCCCCCCCCATAAAGTGATACAAATGATGTAACCTCCCCCTACTCTTTTACTTCCTTAATGAACTTGGAAATTCCACGCGACCCTTCTCTACTACTGCAAAACGATTCTAATTTTAAACGCCCGTTGGAGAACGTGGCGCAAATTATTTTGAGTTCTACACTGGAATGATTTCCAACTTAAACGTGTTACCTGAAACACATAAATGTTATTTCAATCATTTATGTAATTATTCGATTTATGGTCGTAAAAGGGTCATTCTTTTTCGTGGCTGGAGCAGGCAAATCTGGTCGATTACTCATCCGAGTGCTCCATGGTAATTGCCGAGAAGAGAGATCATTCCAACCACTGTTTTGCCAGATACATTTTTGAAGATGTGGTGGAAGAGAAACAATTGCTTGGTGTTTTTTTTATTGTTATTCCAGACCACGGAATAATAATGATCTTTGTGGAATAATGTATTGTACCTGGAATGCTTTATTACTGCAAATTAGTTGTGCAGGGGTTGTGGTGTGTATTTTTGTTTACGTGAAAGCATTGGAATCAGTTATGTTATTGGTATTTGACATTTACAGCAAACCATTACCCTACTTATCTGTTTATCGTGCTTCTGAGCTTTACAAATGGTTCATTCATGCTTAATTTGTTAGTCAAATCTGCTATATATTTATCTTATCTGGAAACGGGTTTTCTACCATATTAGGAGTAATTATTTTTAGTACCACTGTGTCATAAAAGGAAGATATCGAGTCAAATTTGATTACGCATCTAAGTATAATTCGATTAATAATTAAATTTCATTCGTGTAATACTGATTTTTAAACTTGATTTAATTTTTTTTTTTTATAAAAGCATCAAAATTAATAGAAAGATGAAAAATTTAACATTTAAAACCAGAGAAAATAATTTAACTTGATAGATTTGGACTCAAATTAGCAGACGAAACACGTTTCGTCTGCTAATATTTCACATATTAATCACTTTATTTTTCCAATTTAAATGATTAGTCCTTTCTAAAATTAATAAATTTATGAATATATATATATACTTTTTACTAAATTATTCTTCATGTATATAGTGATTTAAAACGTCCAAAATAAATTATTTATTTCAGAAAAATGATTTTATTTTATTTAGTTAATGGCATATTATATTGCTCTTCGCAGATCCTTCCAAAATCAGTTTTGTCATAAACAAGTTATAAAAATAGGGTCAAATAACAATTGCTTTATTTTTTTTTAACTTACTAATTATATTCCATATAGTTTATACGTTCTGGAATTCTGTATTACTTCAACGTGGTTTAACAACACTTATATACGGTTGTTTGTGGGCCAAGATTAAAATTACTCATTTCATTAGTATTTAAAAATCATAAAAAATATATACCTTTTTATCTCTTTACCGTGAATATGAGCGGTACAAAGATCTTATCGATGTTTATTTTGTTAACTAAAAACCAGCATTCATTTACCTCACTTTAACAGGTTCGCTAATGTGTATCAATAATTAAATTAAGTTATCAATAATTCAATAATTAAGTTCATCAATCAATCAATAATTAAGTTTTTCGCTTTACTGTATCATAAAAGAACAGCTTGATAAATTTATTATGCATCTAAACATAATTTTGTTTTAAAAATCATATTTGTGTAATGCGTTTTTATACAAATTTCGACAAATCCTTTTACAAAAAGTGCAACATAAATTCAAAATTAAATGCAAAACAATTAAGTTGAGAAACAGCAAGAAACTTTATTATTTTAAGGAAATTACGAAAAGACAATTTATGGGCAGATAAAGATCATAACGATAACTAATATTGGATTAGTATATTTTTTGTATTTAAAACAGTGCTTTAATGTAATAAAAACATATTGTTGTGTAATAATAAAAATTGTAAATAACAGCTGCAAATGGTTATCATATTTCAATGTTCAAAATTATTTACTATCTACAGAAAAGAGTAGATTAACAAAATTATTCAAATATCCATTAAGACAATGCTCATTTATAATCTTCAATAACAAACAAATGTCTAAATCTATCGTACTCTTTATTAAGCATTACGGTAAACAATGCTTAAAACTTATTATTTAGATGTTTCGAAGTATTTTATATAAAGTTCAGGTATTTTATTTTATTAAATCGCCCTTTATTTCTCATAAAACTTTTTGATAAAATTTTATAGTCTATATGAATTTTTCAAGTTTCTTTAAAATTTTAATTTAATAAGAAAAATCTATAAGACATATATTTAATGACAAAAAATTGAGATGATTGAAAAATATATTGTTTTATAATTCATTTATAGTGAAATGCGTTCAGGTTATTTATTTATTAATATTATTTTTTTTTTTTTGCTTAAATATAAAGGTTTTAAAATTAATATTATAATTTTATATTAGTATTTTCAAATATTTAACGTATAATAAACCTACATATATAAGTATGTAAATATTAACATTTATTGCTTAATTAAGTTAAATTAAAATATATTAATTTTAATTAAATTAAATTGAAATTAGAATATTTTAATATTAATTAATGATATTGATTCAAAAAATCTAAGAAACTCAAACATTTCAGTCATCTTTTATTTTAATTTATAAAATAACCTTTTAAATAAACTTTTATTTAATTTGTATAACTTTTTATAGGCAATTGTGTTTCAATGTTGTATTTTAATTGTGATAAATTTATTTTACTAAAACTTTAAGCATACTCATTCTTTATGAAATATATTGTTATTATTCATGCTTGCATGCATTTTTTCATATTTTAGTTAATTTAAAACAATAGGCATAGGACTGTTGAAAATTTAAAAAATTAAATAATAATAAAGTTTTATTAATCTCTTAAAAATTCATTGAAAAATGGCTTACTGGAGATATAATTTTAAAAATTTTATTTCCAATAAATTATATTTCATAAAATGAAATGTTGCTAAAATGAAAGGTACATAAAAGAATAATTTAAATTTGCATTTCAAATTTTTCAATTGTTATTATTTCTTCAATCCATTTATTTATTTTTCCATGCTTTTGAATTGTGAGTAATGATTTTGTGAATATTATTTGCTTTTGTAAGCAGTCCTAGTATTTTATTTTTAGGATATACTAGCCAATTGTATATGTTGGTAATAAATATAAAGAACAATTATTTTTAATTATCTCTATCCAAAAAAGAATAATATTAAAAAATAATTGAATATTTTTGAATAAATAATTTTACACTTTAAATAATATAATGATGGATTAAAAAATATTTAATTAATTTAAAAAAATTGTTTATTGGAAAATATATTTAAAAACAATTAATTTGATTTATGTTTATTTATAAAAATAATATCTACTCTTTATTATTTTAGTATATTGAATAAATCTTACTAAACTGCTTTTCTTGAAGTTAGAAAATTTCTTTTTTAAAAATAGGCAAATGTTTTACCATTTATTTGAAAAAAATAAATAAATAAGAAGAAAAATCATTTTTTCCGTTAGAAAAACTCTGTTCTTATTGTTGGTAAATTATCGATGCATCGATTTTTTGGCTAAACTTTTGCGTCTGTGCAACTGAATTTATAAATTTCCGATAAATAAATCTTTTAAAATATATTCCTACATGTTTTGGTTTCTTAAATTTTCGCATTGCCTATGAACATAATTGTTTATTTTTGTTTCCAATTTAGAAATCACGGAAAAATATTTATTTTAAAATATATATACTAAAATATAAAAGAAAGATATTTAAAAACAATGTTTCACTCACAATCCTTATAAATATATATAAAGAACATATTGGTATTGCTTCTGGCTTATAACAAAATGTATTATCTTTATATGTATTTACAAATTTTCATTTAAATTGCAAATATTGTATCCTATTTATAATTTTTTATGAACTCTTTTTTGACTTTTTTAATGAAGCAAAACTGAAATAATATATTACGTATCGCAACTAATAAAAAGTAACAAAAACTAAAACATTTAATATATATATATTATTACACAACATTTATTTAAAATGAATTTTAAATGTATACTCATTTTTAAATGTAAATATACAATAATAACTAAAATGTGTTAGAAGTTGTTAATATTTCGGACTTTTAATACTTTTAACGATTAAACAGCAGAATAGGAAAATGTGATTCATAATCAGATTCAAAATGGTTGTTAATTTCATCTTTGAACTGATTCTATAATTTTGCTGAAGAAAAATAACATTTAATGTAAATTTTATTTACAATTATCAAATGAAATATCATAAAAGCTTTTATAAAAAATGTTTTTCTAAATAAATGTTATAGTATTTTAATACAGTTCTTGATAATAAAGAATTATTATATATATAACGTATAAGATTTATTTGAAGAGCATTTTTATGAAAGCGTTCAATTGTATACTTATATTTCATTAGGTAATTGTAAAATAAAATTTACACTAAGAGTTATTTTTTTTTCTTTAACAAAATTATAGAAAGATGAAATTCACAATTCAAAGATGAAATTTATAATTCATTTGAATTTGAATACGAATCCCATTTATAAATTATATCACATATGCTATTATTACAGGACTACTATTTTATATACTATTTACTACAGAACTACTATATACTAGAACTACACATTTTATGTATGCATATTAAATGTGTTAGTTCTTATTACTTTTACAAGTTGGGATAGGTCATATTTTGATTCAGTTTTGTTTCATTAAAAAACACAAAGAGTAGATAAAAAATTTCTCAATTTTTATCTAAACTGATCAGCCAATCTAAAATTTAATATATTATTTGTAATTTAAGTTTTTAAAAATTATAAATGCATGTAAAAATAATACATTTTGTTCTAAATATATATAACCATATTTTTATATATATTCTTATATATATATAAGATATTATTCTTATATTTTGTACTATTGATATTGTATCTTAGTTTATTTTGTCCATAAAACTTTAGTTCCACAAAGTTTAATATACAAATCCAAATATTAAAGAAATTTCTATCATTTTTTGTATGACAATGCTTTTTAAAAGTCCGATGCAAATGATGTGCACATAATTTATGCTAGAGTAACTATGTACATTAACTACCACAGTTTAAACATAAACATACTTTTAAAATGCATAGGTTGTTTTCTACAATGGTGTAAATGAATAGAAATGAAAAATGAGACGATTTGTCAGTATTCTAAGCCACGCAATTTCTTCATAACTTCTTGATGGTTAATGGGTGTGGACGTTTTGTAAAGGTGCAAAAATTGTAAAAGAGACACGCGAAACATCAATTATCAAACGTGACAGATGGACAAGGAGTGAGACATTTATTTTTCTGGCCGAAACCCTTGTCGAAGGATAAGGGTTTCACTTTTAAATATTATTCTCTTCAGGTGTTAAATAAACTTATTTTGGATTCTGTAAATGAATGTAATTTTATAATTACTATTGTACTAATTAAAAAAATTTGAAATTGAAAAATTAAAAAAAGATCAATTTGTCTTTTATCAGTATTGATAATATTTTATTCTGTGTAGCGTTTTTACCATGGTATTCTTTTTTATTCTATGCGTCACTCTCCTGTAAAAGGTAACAACAGAATCACAAAAATTCACCATCCAATAAAAACCCAAATCCAAATCCACAAAAATCCCATCCAAATCAAAACCCACATCTAAATCCACAAAAATTCCAATCCAAATCCAAAACCAACATCTAATTACACAAAAATTCTATCAAATTCCAAAACCCACATCAAAATCTCGCCATTACAAAAATCCATTGTGTTTTATACATCAAGACAAAATAATGTATAAAACACAATGCTATGCGTGCAAAAACTCTGCTCATACTCAATTTAAGCTCTTGAAAAACGATACAAGATTTGAACAAAATTGAAGATTATATTTGCCTAAATATAATAATTTTTGATGTATTTATTAATAAACTAGCCACATATCTATACCTTAAAATGTTCTCTAAATTCTTCTTCTTATTCAAATCTTTGATAATTCATAATAATCTAAATAATACAAATTTCATGATCTTTAAAATCATTAAAAGTTATAAATATTAACAATTTCAGTATAATTTTTACTTATTATTATGTATTTAAATTTAAAACTCATTTAAATAAAAGTCGTAATAATAAATGTATATATTAGTTTTTTTACAAGTTGATATATGTGTTATTTTTATTCAGTTTTGCTTTATTAAAAAAACACAAAAGGGAAAGATTTATAAATACATATAAACATAATGCTTTTTGTTATAAACACGTATAAATATATTTTTTTTTAGATATCATTCTTATATTTTATACAATTTTGTCCATAAATTTTTCATTTCATACTTTTTAATATGAAAATTTAAATAATAAAATATTAATAACATATGCATAGAAACTAATAACTTAATCTCATTAACAATTCACTTTGATAACTTAATCTCAAATTAAGTTATTAAAAATTAAAATGTTAAACCATTAAAAAAAAATTAAAAATAGTTTTTAAATGTTAAGTATTAATAAAATATTATTTTAATAGTATTTTAAAGGATAAATACAAATAAAAAAAATATATATATATGATATTTTTAACATTAAAATATTAAATTATTAAAAATTTTATCAACAACTATCTGAATAGTTAAAATTTTAAATGCATTTTATCGGATTTATGATATAAAATTTTTCTCGAATGACATATGTTAATATTTAAATTAATGTCTTTTTTAAATTAGTTGTTAAAAAGAAAAACATTGTTTTGTTTAAAAATCTGAATTTATATTCCAATAGATTACTTTAGCTATCTAGCCATAGATTAAATTATTTAGTATTTTCATAAGAGAAAGTCTTTTCAGTGTATTAAAATAATTAGGTCGGAAATTTAAAAAAAGGAATTAGAAGTCTGAACTAGAAAAAAAATTTTATGTTTCTGTAATGGCATTTTTAATTTCTGGTTTAGATAAAAACAAGCAATGCTTGTAACCCAATATTTTACTTTGAAAATATCATAAGTCACGAGATTTACTTTTCAAGTTAAATTAGTAATGAATTCTTCGTTAATACACCAAGAATAATCAATGGCGAATTTTTATGAGTATTTATATAAATATAATTCTTTATTAAAATGAATTAAACGAAGTAAAATTTTCAAATGAATAATTTATATTATAGACTTTTTAAATAAAATTAATTAAATACTTTTTTATAACACGTCATATTTTAGTTATTTATATAAAATTGAAAAGTTGGAAATATATTATAAAAATTTATTAATAAATGAATGAATGATTTTAATGTTTTATATTATTATATAAAAGTAAAAATCGTTCTTAAAAAGCATCGCAACCACCAATTACATTTAATTTTAAATATTAAGGCAGTTTTCTCAATAAAGAGAATTTAATTTAAAACTTTTTCTTTACATATTAAGACATTTATATTAATTTTTGTTATTTACAATTTGTATTAATTCTTAAAGATAAACGCTTCTAAATTTATTTATGATATCATAGTTTTAAATTATTTTTATTAGTTATTGTTTTTAAAGTTTGTAATTTGACCCTGAAGAAATAATATTTATTCTATCAAATATTAAACAGGGGATTGAAATTTTTTGTTTTTAAACAAAATTTTGTTTCATAAAATGTAAATATACAGCTATCTGCTAAAAAATAAACCGATAAAATATGCAAAAAAATAATTATATAGAAATACAAATTTTAAAGTAAAATGAAATGCTCAAATTAGTTAAAAAAAAAAAAAAATATTTCCTATTCTTAGATTACTAAACTCAATCTCCCTAGACATTAACAACTTTGTTTTATTATTTAGTAATAAATATGTTATTTAAAATTAAAATATATTAAATTAAATTATTTATCTATCTGTATGATATCTTTTAAACTCTTATTTAAGGAAAGCTTAGATGGTCTATTGTAATATTAATATATTATAATATCAAAGCTTAATATGACAATGTATATTAAGATTTAGTTTTCAATGTATACTCAATTATTTTTAAATAAAATGAAAGAGAGAGTTAAATTTAGAGAGTCAAAATAAGAGATAAGAGTAAGAGAGCGAAGTTAGAGAGTTAAAGTTCATTATTATTTATATTTTTCTTAAATAGTAAAATATATTAAATTTGCTTACATAATTTGCTGAATTGTTTTTGCTATAAAATTTAGAAATTCAATATCACACATTAAATATGATGATAAATTTCAGCAATTAATCTTTCATTAATCTAGACTGAATGCTTTAAAATTCATAGCATTAATTCTGTTATGAATTTATTTTATGACAAACCATTGAAGTTTCATAAAAAGTGGGGTCCTTCTTTTTACTTGTATGCGTGCATTCTATTAAATCAAATTTAATTACTTTTAAGAAACGGTGGAAATTAGCCACAAAATAATGTTATTTAAAAATCTGGCTTTAAAAAAAATTCTAAACAAAAAATAAATAAGGAATCTCAAGAAATTTTTCTAGGTTTTCAAATAAAAAAAAAAAAAACTTTTTTTAATCGGCTTTTCTCTTCTTTTAAAAGTTTCTTTAAAGCTACGAATAATTATTTCGGCAGTTTTACTGCAGTTTCACTCGTAATTCACTGCTTGATAAAAATAATTTAACTTTCTCCGTACTTTTTTTAATTTAATTTTCATTTTTTCTAGTCTTCAAAATAACTTGAAAACAAGGAATAGCTCTCATACATTTTTAAGTAATCTGGGATATTTAAATTGTTCTAAAACAAAAAATACAGATTAAAATAAGGAAATATTTTTGAATTTTTGAATTTTTTAATAAATATAAAAGGGCAAAATCATGATGTTAAAAAAGTGAAACGGTATTGTACAATTGTGAAACTTTCACAAATTTTAAACTTAAAAATTTCAAACATAAATATACTAATTATTGTTATATCTATTTAATAATAGATATATTTGCATACTAACTATTATTGTATCTTTTTTCCTTTAATAGTCTAAATTCAAAATATTTTCAATAATTTCATAATTTTTTTTTATTATTTTATTAACATTAGTTTTGTTTGGCAGTTAAAATTTTCGACAAAATTGTTATCCATAAATTAAAGCTTTGAATTTCTAATTTTCAATAAGTAACTAATTAAACTAAATAATTTGTCAGTTTTATTATAATCACTAATAAATCATTTGGAAATATTGTAATTGAAATTTTAATTTCTTCAAAGACGTTAAACAACTCACAAATGCACTTACAAAAGTAATTTAAATAACTAAATTATTCAGTGAAAATTCGTAATAGTATAACAAATAACAAAATTAAATTGTAAATTGTGATATGTGTTGAAAATATGTTCTTGAAAGTGAAAAAATATATCTTTGGTATTTGAATAAAAATTAAATATTGAATTCAAAAATTTCATTATAAAATAATTATTGGGAAAAATTATAGTTGAATTTGTATATTTTCTTTGGTATTCATAAAATTCTGTTAGAATATATAACATAAAAATTTGTATTACAAAAAAAGTCTTGAATACGTCATTAAATTTATAATTATTTAACAATGCTTACAAATTTCAAATACAATTCGATGTGTTTTCAATTTATTGTATCAAATGCAATATGTGCAATTTGTTTTTAAACTAGATTAAATGTGTTCGAAATTCACTCAAACGTGTTCATTTCTTAGTCGTGGATGGGCAAAGTAAATCCGTAGGCCATTTTATTTGGCCTAGAGGAGAAAAACAGAAAAAATGTGGGCCCTCCAGATACCATCACTGATTTTGTTTCAATCTAAATTGTGGTGGCAAAATAGGATACTCTGAATGCATTGAATCTGCTACTAGTGAAAAAAAAAACTACAAAAAGAACGTGAAATAAAATGAATTATTTTTTTAGAAAAGGCACTCTAATTTTCTCATTGCTAAAAAATACTCCCTTATACAAAATAGTTCTTTTTTATTCAGGAATAAATGGGTTACAAATTAGATTTCATGATCTTGAATTTTAACGACATTGACATGAACAACAACAACAAAAAACAACTGCAATCAAATGAATAGCGATATAAACTGCACGTGATGTCACGGTCTTTTCATACGAAGAGCGTGAAAAGGTGAAAAGAACAGCCATTTTGCTTAATGGAAATGGTTACAACCGTAGGGAGGACCTAGGAACGATAGATATTTCTCCAGGAATTTCACAAATTGCACCCATGTTATTGATTCTAATCTACTAAAGCTAGGACCACGTAAGTAAGTACCTGGAAGAATAAAAGGAAATACCCCCTTTTGTCGGAATTTGTTGGAGTGTTGTTGGGGGTACTTGAGTGAAGTGCTCTATTCACTAAAACTAAACATACTCAAATGCTGGTAATTTAATGAGTTTCTTCCAAGGGGTTTTCTTTTCGTCTGCTACTCCTTGCTGGCCTATCCTGCATTAAATCAATGGTTTTTCTTTCATGGGCAACTCGTTCAAACTTCCACATTGTTCTCTCGATGATTGTTCTCTTCTGCAAATAGTTTTTAGCTTGAATCGCAATCATCATTTTGATAGAAACGATATCACATCATAAGTTGTTGATATTTTTTTAAGGTCAATATACTGCACACTTTTAGAGACAATGAAAATCATTTGGTGTTATATGAACTGTAAAATAAAAGACCATGACCAAATTTTTAAGAATTGGTATATAAGATATGTATTTCTTTTTTAATTAAAATATTCTTCTTTGACTAAACTATTAAATAATCTTCTTTGACTAATAGTGAAAATCCTTTGGTGTAATATGATCTATAAAATTGAAGACCATGACCAAATTTTTAAGAGTTGGTATATAAGATATTTATTTATTTTAATTAAAATATTCTTCTTTGACTATACTATTAAATAATTTTCTTTGACTAACAATGAAAATCCTTTGGTGTAATATGATCTATAAAACAAAATACCATGACCAAATTTTTAAGAATTGGTGAGTAAGATATTTATTTCATTCAATTAAAATATTCTTCTTTGAATAAACTATTAAATAATCTTCTTTGACTAACAATGAAAATCCTTTGGTATAATATGATCTATAAAATAAAAGACCATGGCCAAATTTTTAAGATATTTATTTATTTTAATTAAAATATTTTCTCTTTGACTAAACTATTACATAAATCTAATCTCTCGATAAATTGATTGTCAGCTGGGTGTTACAAAAACTAAGTAATAAAACAATGGGAATGCATGACTACTTCAGTAATTGAATTATCCTTTTGATAATCAGATTTTATCTAGTTTATCATGGAAGACGGAAGATAGACATTGTTTGAATAAGGTGGTATATGTTGGGTTTGTGAGAAGGATATTTTTATCTGCTATTTGGCATAAAGATTTTAACTTAAATGTGTTCTAAAATATGTGATTTCCAAAATTAATAAGGTGTAATGTTGGGTGTGAATAAGGTGGTATATGTTGGTTTTGTGAGAATGATATTTTTTTCCTGTCTGTTATTTGGTATAAAGATTTTTCTTAAATATATTTTTAAAATATGTGATTTCGAAAATTAATAAGGTGTAATTTTGAAAATGAAGTAAATAATACTTATTGTGTAATACTTACATCGTGTTATATTATAATGTTCTCATATTGAAAATAATAATAAATACTGTAAAAAATAATAATAAATTAAAGTGAGGTATTAATTACTTATTGAATTAAATATTGCACTGTAAATGCTGACATGTATTAAATGTCGAATCAACTATGTCATTTACATATTATTTAAAAAATGTAAATATATATATATATTTATATATATATATATATATGTATATTTATATATATTTATATATTTATATATATATATATATTATTTATATATCAAGTCAATTTTCTTGAAATTGTTATTCATTTTTTATTGATTGTAATACGTTTTCTTTTCATTTCAGTTCCCATCCGGGAATTTCTGGCTGTTGTAGGAGGTGAGGCTCGATTGCCTTGCAATATAGCAATACCGAAGGAGCCGGACATCATATCTCTCATACTCTGGTATCGAGAGGCACCCAAATCTCCAATTTACACTTTAGATTTCCGCAAGGGTTTACCCAATGATGCCAAGCACTTCCCTGGCAAAATGCTGACTGGACGAGCTCATTTTGACACAGCAGAGTACCCACCTACTCTTAAAATTAATCCCACATACGTAGAGGATGAAGGCGTCTACAAGTGCAGAATAGAGTACAGGCGCTCCAGGACGGTTACGAGACCGGTAAAACTTATCACTATAGGTAACTGCTTATTTTTTATCAAATAGGTTCTGATTCATAAAAAATGGTCAAAAAATAATAAATCAATAGGTTCTGATGTGTTATTCATTGTATTTTAAATTATTTGCTGAAAACTACTACTAGTTGTTTTCTTGACAAATTATAAAATAACATGATTATTTTAATCAAATAAACAGTTTTATCACACTTTTAATAACAAATGTAATATTAAATGTAATAATTTTTTTAAATTAATCAAATATCTGTATTTTCATAAAACAACAATAGTATAATAGAGTTTTAGGAAACAGTTTTCTAATACAAAATATACATATCATATAAGGATAGCCTATAGTAGTAGTACAGTTAATTAAATGTAAACTAAATTTCAATTCTGTTTCAATATAATACTTTAATTTTCTTTCGTTTTACGACAAATTATATTTTTAAATATTTACAAAATATTTGTTTATTTCAATTTAGTTCATTGATTACTGCTTCGTATTTTACATTACACCCATTTAAAAATGCTTTAAACTGAAAATAACATTAGAATGATAAATACAATTAATAAATAGAAAATTAAACTAAAGTTTGAAAATTGTATCAAATAATCATTAAAACTAATATAACACATAAAAAGGTTTCGTAATTTAATTATATCTTTTTTTTATTCATGTACCAAACTAAAAACAAACTATCACTAAAATACTAAAATGTTATCACATATTTATCCAGCAAGTAACTTTTATACAAAAAAAAGCATTATGAAACTCTTATGACTTATTTAAAAATTACTTTCCAAAAGTAAATTAATTAAAAACTCATTACACGAGTTATTTAAATTATAAATAATTCGACTTAATCTGCTTTTCTTCAATCTCGTGTGGCTTCGTCTGATTATTTATTATTTAATCACAGAAAGCATTATTCAAAAAGTGATTTGTAGACAGCAGTGAACATTAATTAGTGAATCGGGATTGGTTATGAAAACTAATTTACTGCACCCAACTGATTATTTCTACAGATTATTAATTTTTTCCACCATTTTCTCTCTGAATCAGTAATGGAATTTACATATCATGATGGTATTAGGTGCTTATTATCAGCCAAATGCAATCCAAGTAAATGTAATCCCAGTATGAGGTTTCTAAAAATGTTTTCCTTCAGATTTTCATTCGCCTCTGAGGCCATCAATCCTCTAATGTATAGAATAATAACATTGCCACCAGGAGAAAAGCAGGCACTTTTGGAATATTAAACAACAGAAGGGAAGTAGCGAATTAGGGGTAAGAGTAAAAAAAATTCTTCACTTAAGCTCTAAAAGGAAAGAAATGTTTTCCCGAGTTCCGGTGGGACCAATATCAGTTGATCTCCACAAATGCGTGAATTCTTCTTTTCTCAAGGTTAGTATATCTTCCGTCCGCAAACAGCAAAGATACTTTTTCGATATATTTCTTTCGTCTATAAAACTGCCTCGCAAATCTTTTAAGAATGTTATCCATCTTTGCTGTCAGTCTCTTGTAGTAGGATACAAATCTTTACAGGAGGCAAAGTATTCATTCTCCTAACCCCTTCTGCCTAGCATAATTCCTTTCGAGAAATGTCTATATGTATGTATGTATGTGTGTGTGTGTTTAGGTGTATGTATTGACATTTGATCATTTTTTGCATTTGCAGTATTTAAAGATGAAAGGTCATAGGAGCCAGATACTTGGAAGCATTGTAAAATAAACCAGAAATATTTATCACTCAAATTCTTAGTTGAAATTGCCATATTTATTCATTGTGAATACATATAATATTTACGAATTGTTATAAATTAAGAAATTATGTTTTGCAATTTAATGGAAGAGGTTTTTAAATAATTCTCTTTTTCTTAATGTTATAGTAATTTAGGTTCAATTATTATTTTACAAATTATAACTTTATATCAATTTTTAAAGAATTAAATTTAAAGTCAAAATAAACATTTAAAATCTATTTTAGATTTTAAATGTTTGAACTAGTTTTGTTAGGGAGATAGGACTAGAAATTGTTTTCGGAGGGAATTTTGAACTATTACAGAAATACTAAACTTTTATCAGATATTTAACCAACAAGTAACTTTAAAATTAAAAACACTACGAAATTCTTAAGGCTTATTTGAAATTTTATTTCTAAAAGTAAATTAATTAAAAACTCATTACATGAAGTATTAACATTATAAATAATTCGCCTTAATCTGATTTTCTTTTATCTCTTAGGGATTCGTCTAATTATTTATTATTTAATCACAGAAAGCATTATTCAAAAAGTGATTTGTAGGCAACAGTGAACATTAATTAGTGAATCGGGATTGGTTATGAAAACTAATTTACTGCACCCAACTGATTATTTCTACAAATTATTATTTTTTTTTTCCACCATTTTCTCTCTGAATCAGTAATGGAATTTACATATCATGATGGTATTACTTGCTTATTATCAGCCAAATGCAATCCAAGTAAATGTAATCCCAGTATGAGGTTTCTAAAAATGTTTTCCTTCAGGTTTTCATTCGCCTCTGAGGCCATCAATCCTCTAATGTATAGAATAATAACATTGCCACCAGGAGAAAAGCAGGCACTTTTGGAATATTAAACAACAGAAGGGAAGTAGCGAATTAGGGGTGAGCGTAAAAAAAAAAATTCTTCACTTAAGCTCTAAAAAGGAAAGAAATGTTTTCCGAGTTCCTGTGGGACCAATATCAGTTGATCTCGACAAATGCGAGAATTCTTCTTTTCTCAAGGTTAGTATATCTTCCCGTCCGCAAACAGCAAAGATACTTTTTCGATATATTTCTTTCGTCTATAAAACTGCCTCACAAATCTTTTAAGAATGTTATCCATCTTTGCTGTCAGTCTCTTGTAGTAGGATACAAATCTTTACAGAAGGCAAAGTATTCATCCTCCTAACCCCTTCTGCCTAGCACAATTCCTTTCCAGAAATGTCTATATATGTGTGTGCGTGTGTGTTTTGTGTGTGTATTGACGTTTGATCATGTTTTGTATTTGCCAGTATTTAAAGATGAAAGGTCATAGGAGCCAAATACTTGGAAAAGCATTGTAAAATAAACAAAATATCGGTTGAAATGTCCATTATTTATTCATTCTTGATACATATATTTCTTACCAATTGTTATAAATTAAGAAATTATTCTTTGAAATTTAATGAAAGATGTCCTTTTTTTTAAATAATTCCATTTCTTAGTATCATAACAATTTAAGTTAATTTTAATAAATAAGTTATTTAAGTTTTAATAAATTATAATTGTATATGACTTTTTAAAAGGATTAAATTTGCGGTAGAGATAAATATTTAAAATCTTAAACAATAACTAGTACCATTTGTTAGTGAGATGAGATTAGAAATTGTTTTTGGAGAGAATTTTGATCGTTATTATCTCTTCTTATTTGTTTTACTAGCATCAATTTATACCAATTCGCCTTACATTTTTATTTATAGTTAGCCCTAGTATATTAGCATCTCCTGAAAATGTTAGAAAATTTTCAACTCTTATAAAATCATTTTGTGGAAAATAATTTGATTTCATTTAAATTCTAAAACTTTTAATTTCATTTTAAAATTTTCATTTCATATGTTACGCTTTATATCAGTTATATGTAGTTGTAATATAATTTTAAAACTTTTGCAATATAAATATTAATATTTTTTTTATAAATTAAAGGATCACTCCACTTATGCAAATAAAGATCAAATTCAAGACTTATGAATCTTTCAAAATATACCAAATTTACAAACGCATATTTTGCCAATAAACATTTTAAATTACAACATTAAATTGATAATAAAATAACTAATTGAAAATTTTTGTAAAATTATATGAATACTCCGAGTACGGGAATTACAAAAAGTACTGCAATAAATTATTATTCAATATGATGAGTGCATCACAGCGTCAAAGAATTTATGAGAGGGGCGAAAACAACTCTTTCAAAATTTAATATTGATTTATTTGAAAAAAAAAACTTACGCAATCAAATATTTATGTTATTTTGTTTAAAAGTTCATTTTTATAAGAAATTTCATTTATTCATTTTTTATAATGACAGTATCGAGCAATATAAGTCTTTTTAAATCAAATATCAGACTAGAAAATATTTTCTATTACGTGTATTTTATTCGATACATTTCATTATGTTCTTCAGATCGTATTTCAATTTTCATTTTAAATTGAAAGATTGTTCCTCTATTGAATTGCATTGAATATTTTTAACAATTCATAAATTTAAATATCATTTCTTACTACTTGCATTGAGATTGAAGATATGATTGAAGATTTGATATCTTACACATATGTATCGTGAGAAAATATTCAACATGAGACGTGTAATACAGATATTTTCTATAATTAAAAAAAAATAAGTCAAATATATTTTGATTGATAAAAATTGTAAAAACAAAAGATGCAATAACAAATCTTAAAAAGAAAAAAATTATTCTTTTTTTTTTTTTAACATTTCAAGACAATTTGAAGCATTTAATTTAAGAAAACCAAATTCAACTAAGACAAATTGAAATATATTTTATTTCATTAAATCTGTTAAATTATTGTTACAACATTATAAATAATTTTATGAATTCAAAAACCTAAAAACAAAGTATCATAAAAAAGTAACATTTTATTATAAACAAAATATATTTCTTATATTACATATATTACTTATTTATATATTATTTATTAATATTGTTTAAAAAACAATAATAAGCAAATTACCTTCATTACAAGCCTTGATATATACATTCACACAATATAAACCAATTTATTATTACAATATATTTGATAAACTGTGTTTAATAAACAATAATTCATCCATTTTCTTTACTGAAGCATTTAATATCAGTCATCATCTGTGTAAGTTAATTTAGCGTTTCTTTTTGTGCGAGACAAATTTTAAGGCAAATCGTTAAAATGTTGTTTGTAACAATTTGTACATTATTTATTAATATTTTTAAAAAAGCAATGAACAAATTACCTTTATTACAAGCCTTGATATATACATTCACACTATATAAACAAATTTGTTATTACAATATATTTGATAAACTGTGTTTAATAAACTATAATTAATCCATTTTTCTTTACTGAAGCATTTAATATCAGTCATCATCTGTGTAAGTTAATTTAGCGTTTCTTTTTGTGCGAGACAAATTTTAAAGGCGAATCGTTAAAAATGTTGTTTGTAACAATTTGTACATTATTTATTAATATTGTTTAAAAAAGTAATGAACAAATTACCTTTCTAACAAGCCTTGATATATACATTCACACTATATAAACAAATTTGTTATTATAATATATTAGACAAACTGTGTTTAGTAAACTATAATTAATCTGAAGCATTTAATATCAATCATCTTCTGTGTAAGTTACTTTATTTCTTTTTACGAGACAAATTTGAAAGATAATCGTTAAAATGTTGCTTGTAACAATTTGTACTTTTATTTATTAATATCGTTTAAAAAAACAGTAATAAACAAATGTTCTTCATTACAAGCCTTGATTTATACATTCACACAATATTAACAAATTTGTTATTATAATATATTTGACAAAATGTGTTTAATGAACTATAATTAATCAATTTTTCTTTACTGAAACATTTTATGTAAGCAAATTTATTTACTATATAAATAAATTTGTTATTATAATATATTTGACAAACTGTGTTTAATAAATTGTAATTAATCAATTTTTTCTTTACTGAAACATTTTTATATAAACAAATTTATTTACCATATAAACAAATTTGTTATTATAATATATTTGGCAAACTGTGTTTAATGAACTATAATTAATCAATTTTTAACTGAAGCATTTTTTATATATAAACAAATTTATTTAAGATATAAATGAATTTATTAATATAATATATTTGACAAACTGTGTGTTAATAAACTGTAATTAATCAATTTTTTCTTTACTGAAACATTTTTATATAAACACATTTATTTACCATATAAACGAATTTGTTACTATAATATATTTGACAAACTGTGTTTAGTAAACTATAATTAATCAATTTTTTTCTTACTTGAGCATTTAATATCAGTCAAGAATCAGTGTAAGTTACTTAAGCCTTTCTTTTTGTGCGAGACAAATTTGAAGGCGAATCGTTAAACTGTTGTCATCTGTCTCTTGAACAGTGCCTCCGCAAGCTGTCGTAATAACGGATGACCGGCCTCAAAAGCTGAAAAGGCTAGCAGGTCCTTACGATGAAGGAGCCTATCTGTCTCTGCGTTGTGAAGCGGAAGGAGGTGACAAGCTTATTTCAATATAAAATGTTTATTTCCTTCAAATTAGCTTTCCCCTTTTTTTTTAACATTTATTTCGTTGTATGAATATCTGTATTTAATGCTAATCGTATAATCCAGCAATCTACACATGGGTCCTTATAATCTTATGCGTAATTTATTGCTAATTTTTTAATAAAATATAATAAGCATACATTTTAACTAAATTACAAATTATAGAGTTAATTTTACAAACAGTGTTAGAAATATTTTTTTATTTCCATTGTCAAAAGAAAAGGACAAACACTTAAAGACATTGTCTCATCAACAAAGTTCTAACGCTTCATCTTTTCACCTCGAAGTCCCTAAACAAGACTGGTCCTCCTGCTATGTGATGTCTGTCCATGATCTCATCTTTCCCACAGAGTGGACAGTTTGGGCTCCAAAGATGCCAATTTGGTGCAGATTGTTAGCTAAATAGTCATATCCCCCACAAGTATCAACGTCATAACCAGCAAGGAATGTTGAATCTCAATTTTCTTACACTGGAACAGGCCACCCTCATTCAATTGTAAGACATAAAGCCGACACTAAGTCCCACGAAGGTAATCATTCGTGGAGAGTTGCTGCATGGTACATACCTAGGACGTTGCTAGGGTGCACCACTGGGAGGTAGATCTACTGTCGCACCCCAATATAGAAATATAAAATATAGTTTGAAAAACCATGAAAAACATCAATTAAGGAACTAGTGAACCCACGTAAGGCCTGTCATCCTCCTATGGGGTGTATATCCATGATCTTGTCTTTTCCACAGAGCGGGCAATTTGGGCTATCAAAAATGCCAATCTGGTGCAGATGGCTCACCAAACAGTCATGGCCCATCGCAAGTGTCAACATCATAACTGGAAAATAATGTTGAATCTCAACTTTCTTAGACTATGACAGGCCTCCATTTATTCAATTGTAAGACAATCAACCTACACGACAGTAATCCCTTTTGGAACGTTGCTGCATGCCGATAGTGCATGCCTAGGACGTTACCAGGGTGCACCAGGGGGAGGTAGACATACTGTCGCACCCCAATATAGAAACATAAAATATAGTTTGTAAACTGTAAAAATATCAATTGATAATTATTTAAAAAAAAAAAAATATTTACATTGTGTATAGCCTATTAATATCTTTTTTACTTATTATTATTCATTAGTATACCTGATTATAAAAATATTCTAATGTCAACAAAAGTTATTGTTAATAATTTCCAAATTATTATTTTTTATCATCTTATTAAAATAAGAGAAACAATTGTCAACATCAACAACATTGCTGTGGACCACTAATTGTCTCCGTTTTAGCTTTTTATTACAATGTGAATAGATTAATGTATATGTTTTCTTTGGGTTCTTCATCAAAAGTAATTACTTATCTCGTCTAATGCATCATATATTTATTTTTACTTACAGTGAAGTTATACAATGAATTGTTTCCTGTTATTTATTTATGAAAATTTTAATATAAATAAACATTTATTCACAAATTTTGAACAAAGCATATTTATGTACAAGAAAAATTTTCATTTGTAAAATTGCAAAAAATTGTACTTTGTAAAATTGCATCTCAGTGGAATTTAACCAGATATCTTTTAAAAAATGAAATGAATTTCTTTTATTGAAATGAATTTGGAAAATTGAAGAATAGCATATTTTTAAAAATTCTTATAAGTCTTTTCACTATGATAGGGAAAATAAAACTGACTTGATAGATAAATGAAATAGGAGTTTTCAAGGATTTAATAATGCGAATGAAAATTCTTACAATATAAAATGCATTTACTTTAATTGAGAAACATTAATCATAAATGGTAAAACATATTTACTCTGTGTTTTGAAAAGGGAAGCATTGAAGCAATTGTTATTTTTTTTTAATTCTTAATGGATAAAGCTCTGAGGTAAAATATTTTTTTCCCATTTTACAAACTATTGCAGAATTTCAGAGACATAAATTCGAAAATAACAAATTAAATTGAAACATGATGCTTAAAATATCCTTAAAGTACTTATTGTTTATTTGAAATTCAAATCGAGACACATTTAGTTTTAGTTTTAGGAAATTTCTGCTGTAAACATGATGATAAATAATACAAGAGCTATATTATAACATGGTTTAGTCAAGTAAAACTTTTATGAGCAATTTTATAAGTAGTCTACTGAGTAAATAAGAAACATGTGAGCATCAATTTTATACAAACTTACTTAAGCTTGAAACTTGCTCTGAAATTCTTAGAAAGTGTCTCAATATTTCTGGAAAACATTATTTTGGCTGGTTGTGCAACTTATCATGCACTACTTGACGTACCTTTTCATCCAATCGAAACCCACATTTGTAAAAATTTCATCTACAATCACTCAGCAATTTTTTTTTAATACTTCAATGGCAGTAATATTTTCCGTTCTATGTTTTTGACTGGAATGGTTTGGTCATTTTAGTCACACTTTAGGCTAATTAGACCCGACCTACAGCTTAACGTAGACTCAAACCCCTAACAAACATCCATGCTTCCGCCAAGATTCGAACCTCAAGCCTGTGGTACCAAATGTCATAGTGCTAGCCAATTGGCCATCAGACCGCTTGGCTTGGATGAGGAATGTAATTCACAGTTGTTTGTCACACCATTTTTGAATTGGTGTTACTCACTCCATTGGTGTATGAATTAGTGTTACTCACTCCATTGGTGTTACTCATACCACTTATATATTTCCTGCTATGGCAAGTGTGCATATTGTACTTCCGGTATATCATTAACTACTGCATTCTGTACTGTTTAACAGAAGGTTTCAGCAAGTTACAGAATGGTCAGCATGTTAGTCTTTTAACATAACGCTGCCCTTTTTACTTGAATTTCTTTAATAGGTTGGCATCTTTGTATTGCTACTGTGAATACGCTTGTTCCTCTACACTATTCTGTCAAGCCATGGACATTCTCTATATATTCTAGCAAAACTACTACCAACTTTCTGTACAGATATGCAAATTTCCGAAATTTTTTGGAATATTTAATGTTTTTTATTTGATTGGCCATAGCATATGAATTAGGATAACATTTGTCTGAAATTTATCGTGGAAAATATATCATGTAATTACTTATTCACAAATTTTGCATGAAGTGTACATAACATCGTTTAGAATTTATTAACTTAATTTTTATTTTTTAAATTAAATTCGTTATCGTTCTTAAAGTATATTTATAATACATCTTTTTTTTTTAATATTAAATGTTTCATAATCTTAATATTTATTTTATATTGTTAAAGTTAAAAATTCCATTAGATTTAAACATAATTATCTAACTTGCTTAATATTATCACTTTATTATGTGAAGTAATTATTATATATAGTTCGAAACTCATCAGATAAATTTCAACAAGTAACTCTGATAAACAGCAGAGAGATGACATTGTTTATCTTGTTACAGGTAATCCGGCACCCATCGTAACCTGGTGGAAAGATGGGTCATTAATAGACGAAACTTACTTCCGGACATCACAAGGTTTTGTCAGAAATGATCTGGTCATCTTGGAACTCCGGCGTTCGGACTTCATGGTGGAGCTGATATGTCAGGCCTCCAACACTAATCTCACTCAGCCGATAAATACTTCTGTTCGAATAGACCTGAATAGTATGTGGGCTTTTGTTTGTAGATAATTAGCAGATGTACCGCGCTGTTACCCCAATTACACAAAATAAAGCATATTATTTTTAATAAATTTTATTAAGAAAGTATTTTGTATATAACAAATATTTAGGATTTTAAATAACTGACCTTATCAAAATCAATTAAATACTAGCGTCGTATGCCTTTTTATCAAATAGCGTCATAAAGCCCTTTTTAAGGATGGTGTTATATGGTGATAATATGAAATCCGTGAAAATCGGATGATAATAAGAAATGAGGAAAAATCAAATGATATTTAAAGTTTTATTGTAACAAATAAAATCATAAAACTTTTTTTCATAATTTTTGGTTATGAAATATTGAAACGAAATAATAAATTCAAAGAAAAAAATGAATTTTTAAGTGAAGCATTTTTTAAAAATTATACTTATGAAAATATACACATAACATATAAATATATGTTTTTATATATGCAGGGTACAACGAAAAGTTTATACCCGTTCTTTATTTCCACAACCATTTTTCGTAGACTTGTACAGTTACAAAAATATTCAAAATGAGTAAACATTTATATTATGCCACTTTTATATTTAAAAATCAATATTGAAGAAAATGAAAAATAATCTCCCGTTCCTTATTTCATTTCAAAGCTTAGCAGTTTCTGGAGTACATTGAGGGGGCAGTTATATAATTAGTTCAACCAATTCTAGATTGAACAGAGATATAGACCAGGGGTCTTCAAACTACGGCCCGCGGGCCAAATCCGGCCCGCCATTGTCATCAATCCGGCCCGGGACAGCGAATAGCTTCTTGTTGCTGTAATAAGTTAAAAAACACACAGAATGACAATAACTCGGTTTTATTGACTTGCTAGGTAAAGCTTAATGGTAAGCATAATACGCAGAAAATTTAACTTAAGCATAACTAACAAATAATTAAAATGAATCCCACTAACATTATAGACTAGTGAACATCCCGCGGTTACCCTCGGTAGTTATACCTACCTATTTCCGCTTTTAACCAATAGATGTCGTCAAGTGTCACGGTCGTATCGATAAACACAATAGTAATCGTAGTAATTGAACAAGCGAATTTAGCAAGCGTATGCTGGCTCAGGGCGCGTGTAGAAATTATAGACAATGGCAGAAAACTAAAACGGTTTTGGCCCTTGGTACTTACTGGAGTAAACAGTATGGCCCTAGAGCTGAAAGTTTGGAGACCCCTGATCTAGACTAAAGATTCTAGATTATATATCAGGTATTACCTTTTTATGTCAAAATAGGTAATGACCGATCTTTAACTATGATTTTTTGTAGTAAAATAGATATGTTCCATGAATTAATTATTAACGCAGCATCCCTAGTATCGAAATACGGATGTTTTGAAATCTAGTTCCGAAAATGAAGCAATGCAAACAAAAATGTAAAGTAGACAATTGTGGACTATTTTCGAATTACGCAGGTTTAATACCTCGCAAATAGCAAATGCTCAATATATTAGGACACACATTTGTACATCAAAGGTGATGTATGGAAATTATAATCATCATAATCCGTACTTGTTAATTCTAGATAAACATTCAACGGAAAAATGCATAAAGTGGAAGAATATACTAGGGATAACGCTCAAAGTGTTATTCAAATGGGTGACAATACTGAGTCGTAGACTCGTTTGAGCATAGTAGATTAAATTGACACCTACAAAGGAGACTATACACTGTTTAAGACCCTCCTGAGAAATTGGCTCAATTACATCAACCTGTTCATTGACGTAATATTAGAGGTAGATGTCCATTAGAATTGAGTTCGGCACCATGACCAATGAGGTATTGGGCGAATTTGGCAGCTGATACGAACAGAGCATCATGTGGAAACATCAAAAGACATGCATCTCTAAGAAACAGCTGTATAATTCGCATAATTGCCCCATGTTAAAAAGAAAATTTTTCTTAAAATTAAAAATGAATAAAGTTAATGGAGAAATATGACAGGATATTTTGGCAAACAATTCAGTTCTTAAACATTTTCATTCTAAGAATATTTATTCAATTCGATATTTTTCTACAACTTTCTAATTGAGATTTTTTGTCTACTACATTGCTTCATTTCGGAGTTAAATTTCTAAATTTCCTTGTTTCGCCATTGGAACATTACAGCGATCATGGAGTATGTCCAGTTTACTATAGATGTTCCCCATCCTTTATAACCCCAGATATTTCTTTTCGGCGTAAAAGGGCAGTAGTACTCTAAAATCAATCTCGAATTGTTTTATTTAATTACATAAAAACCACTCAATGAAGGTCAAAAACTACTAAAATAAAAATCACAATTAATTTTTGTCAATCAGAAGTGAATTTTTTTTTGTGTGTTCATTTGCAGAATGAGAGTAAAAACAGCTATAGAAAATGGGGACTATATAAAATGTTAGATTTTTTACTTTCTCCCTTATTGATATTTTTAATACAAAAATGCCATAACATGAATATTTTTCTCATTTGAAACATGTTTTTAGTTGGAGTTTATATTTATGACCAAAAATGCGGAAGTAAATCCAGTGTAAAGAGTTTAGATTGCATTTTGTATACAGATAGATAAAGCAAAAAGTGCAAAAATTCATTATTTGTATCCAAGATCTTTTTTTTATTTATTTATTTATTTATTTTTTTTTTTTTTTGTAATCTCTAATCTACTAAATATTATTAAAAATCTACTTAATTTATTTAAAATAAATAATAATAAAGGTTATTTAAAAATGGAAAGAAATGTGTTCATGAAGTTTTACTCAATCTATAGTTTCGGTTTTAACTATAGGGAATCAAAAATAAATTAAATTTTTTTCTTTCGAAAATTATATTTCCAACAAATGATGTTATAAACTTTATGCATAATAATAATGTAATATATAGTTTATCATTTTCAGCTCATGATACTTGTAATAGTTTTTCTTCTTCATAAATAATCAGGATGATTATTTGAAACAATAACAAAATATTTAACTAACTTTATTAAAATTCAAGTAGACAACACTTATACCAGTGCGAAACTTCTCTCTCTAACTCAATTCTTTTGCATTTCCATGCCAATATTTATGACAAATCTCGCTAAGGAAAGAGAGCTGGTGTTATATTTTACTAGAAAAGGCGTTAGATATTACAACACTTTTTGAATATTTTTCTTGCTTTTTCATAGAAAAAATCTGCATAACTTTTAAATTTCTATGATTTTAAAAGCTATGCAGATATTTTTATATTTTCGTTCACGAGATATATCTTATAATTTATTTATGTACAACTTATTAATATTTACGAAAGAGAAATTGATTAATATGTATTTTAATTTAGTTCTGTTTAGTCACAAACTGTAAAAGAAAAATTTCGTAAAAAATTTATGTATTAATCTTAAATAATTAAAACATTTTATTAGATTAGCTATCATTTGAAATAGATAGACTTTATCTCTCCACTTTATACTTCATGCACAACTTTATCTTCATATTGCATATATAATAGGTTCTACAAATTTTCTCTTATACGATACACAAATACAAGGCAAGTTACGCGCATTACATACGCAAAAATAGCACTGATTCAGACTTTCATAGATAAATACCAAAAGCGAAAAAAATCTTGCATTGGAATAAAAAATTAAAGTCAGGAAAATATTTTCAAAAGTATTTAATCTACCACTAAAACTATGACTATTGATTAATAAATCTTAAACAGAATATTGTACAATAATTGCTAACAAAATAAATATTTTTCTTTAATATATAGCGCCTGTTTAACCAATGCCAATAACTTAGTTTTGAAAAATCCCAGACATTCTTACTATATTTTAGTTTCAAAATATATTTTGTTTTACACTGTTATTTTATTTCAAGAAAATGAAAATGATGAAAAATCTAGATTATTTTTCTGATTTGTCTTCATACTAAGAAAATCTTTTAAGTTGCATTTTAAACCTTCAATAGATTATGTCTCAACCCATTAAAACACATTCTAAAAAAATATTATTAACTTATTTTTAAGATCAACAACTGTTTCAATTAAAATATTCCGAAATCACAGATTAGAGAATATTCATTTTTTTATTCAGAGCACTTCAATAAGAGTTAATTATAGTTAAAATTTTAATAACTTCAAGAAAACGATTTAAAATTTAAAGCACTAAATTAAAAGTATTACATTATATATATCATGTTTCATCGCTTTTAAGGATGTAATAAATAATATATGAATCCAACTTTCTTATTTTCTGATAGCTGGAAATTTAAATTTTTGATACTAACTAATTGAATTTACATTGAAACGATATTTTAAAGACAATCAGATACTATAAATTTATCAGGCAATCCTAAAAATATTTAAAATTATTTGATAAATATTAAAAAGTCAATTGGATTTCTTTATTTTAAAAGATATGAAATTAAATTATTTGAATGAATAAAATACAATCAGGATAAGTAAGTAAAATATCATTCTAATTAAAAATATAGTTCTTTAAAAAATTAATTGTCATTTTATAGAAATATATATAACTTTTTTAACATCACAAGTTAAAAACAGAAATAAAATCAATCTCTAAGATTATTTTAATCGTTATTAAAAAATGTACAGCGTCTGTTTCATCAGAAAAAAATATTTTATCACTATAATAATTGATTCCTTTAAAATTTTTGCTTTTAGAATTAAATGAAATTGAGCGAAAATTTTGTAAATTTAACTACTTAATTCATTAAATATTTTAATTTTAGCAAAAAGTTAATTAAGTAAAGATTGATAAAAAGCATTGAATATAATGCAATATATGCAAATATTTTAAAAAGGTTTAATTAAATTAAAGTATCGTGAGCTGTTAAGTATCACAGAGTCCCTGCTTTACCTACCATAAACATTTACCTAATATAAAGTCTACACAACCTAAAATCTACTGATTCCAGTCAGTGTGCGAGGAGCAATGGTATAGTTACAGAATATCTAACAAGATTTTTGAGGATATTTTTCCAGTGCCGCATGCAAATGAGAGAAGATTTAGCAATTTTTGTCGTATAAAATATAATATCAGATATGATATTCTGATACAAAAAACCCAATGTAATTTTTGATACTGAAAATTAAAGACATTATTTAGTTATGATTCCAATGTATATTCGTGACTAATTTTTATTTTTGTTGTTCTTTTCCCGAGTGTAATACCTTGATATAAAATCTTTTCCTTTTTTTTCTTTCACAGTGAAACCACTATATGTACGTATTACAACAGCTCAAAACCATTAAAAGTAGGCGACGATCTGAGACTAGATTGCGAAACGTCTGGATCGAGGCCACCTGCTAAAATTGTTTGGTGGATTGACAACAAGCTAGTTCAGAACGAAAAGCAGTCATTTTTCACCAATAGAAATGTCACTTACAGCAGCATCCACCTAAGTCCAGGAATCGATGATAATGGGAAAATTGTCATTTGTAAAGCTGAAAACCCTGCTTTGCCACATAGTGATATGCAGGATACGTGGGTCCTGAATATTCACTGTAAGTACATAGAAATCATTAAATGTGACTGCATTTTTAAACATATAATACCTGGATTTAAATATAATATATTAAAGTGTGTGTAATGAATATGTACTTTTATTAGATTTCCTTATTTGAAAAGGTTTTGTTTTTAAATGTGTTAAATCGAAGTAATTCCTACCTATATTATATAAATAATAAGAATATCTGAGTTTGAGTCATTAAAATATGACATACAACAGAATAAACGGTAGCCTTGTGATAAGTGGAAGTGTTCATAAAAGTTCTTTAACTATCTTATCGTAAATTTTAATTATTGCAATAGTTATTTAACTTCAGATAACTTATTGTAATAGTTATTTAACTTAAGCTATTTTTAATTGTTGTAATATTTATTTAATTTCAGCTATCATAAACCATTTTTAATAATAAATTCTTTCTATGATCAAATGATAACTCAAACAGACTAGCAGATGAGGCTCAAAGGCTTCAATACACCAGCGGCGTGTTAGAAAATGAAAACTAGTTTTTAAACTAGTCTAATCTACTTTCTAAATCGAAATAATTTTATAACAAATGTTGGTGTCTGCCGTAATGTAACCAAATATAAGGTGAAATAAAAATGAATTGAATTTTATTTTTATTATAGAAAGTTCAAGATTTTTTTTTCTTACCAGTTTCAATAGAATTAAAAACAATTATTTCCTTCTGCTCTAAAACTTAAGGAATATTTTTATATCAAAATTCAAGTAAAGATGAACTGTAATAATATATGCATAAAAACATTCTGTAAAATATTTAATGGTGTTTTATTTAAATACCGAGAAATTCTATTTGGTACTTTTGCCTATAGAAAGTAGCAGATTTAGAACGATGAAGATTGAAATACAGGTGATTTGATACATAGTACCCACATTTTTTCACCACAATGTGAAACAAACGCAACAAAATTGGCAGCTGAACTAATGGAAAAATTTTCAAATTTACACTTTTATCGAGCTTATCAGTTCAGCATCACGTCGTATTTTAAATCGAATTTTTTAACACGTTCTTGTACCTAAAGAACGAATTTATAATTTTAATCCTTGTTTAAATAATCTCTAAGTTTATAATAATAAATTCTGTTAAAATACTGCTAAGCGAATTTCCACTCATTTAGTATTCTAACAATATACATTTTAAGCCCTTTAGGCACAAACCTTTCGGAAAATAGCATCTTTATTTCAATAGAAATAAACAAATAAACCAAACCCAAATAACGAAAGTCTTGCTAGAACAAAAACATTTTGAGAACATCAACAATGCGAATTTTCCTAGTTCCTGAGCCAACCATCCGATTCTACTTTTGGAAAAGAAGTAAATATTTAAATGTATGGTAATAATCTGGTGTGTTCCCTCTTCCAGTCTCTCCAGAAGTTACTCTTCAACTTGGAGCTAATATCAAATACTCCACCATCAAGGAAGGAAACGACGTGTACTTGAGTGCGTGATCAGGGCAAAAACCCACCAGTCTCTGAGCTAACGTGGTTCTTCGAAAGGCATACCTTTATGGGAATTCTTCCGCCGGTGTAATCATTTCCAACCAATCACTGGTTTTGCAAAAAGTTCGAAAGGAACACCGCGGAAATTATAAGTGTTTGGCGTCCAATACGGAAGGTCAGGGACAAAGCCTTGAACTATTATTAGAAGTTCGATGTAAGTATGCTCATCGATTATCGGATAAATAATAAACCATGTCTCAATGCCAGAGCATTTTTATTTTTAAGTTGAGAACAGGGTCGAAATTATATATCATGACACTGAATCGGAAAAAGAAATTTGTCCTTAAAAGAAAGCGGAAAATTTTTAAAAAATAATGAAATTGTTATTAATAGAGTGAATTCAAAGCATTAAATTTCTGCAAAATTTTATATTTTAACTCAGTTCATTTAATATGTTAAAATTAAAATTAAAATATTAAATACCTTATTTATAATAAGTAGATATGATACAGTATTTATCGGTTACAGAATAATATATATATATATCTTCTTTATAGTAAATTTCATAAGAAAAATATTTGCTTAAATTAAATGATTAATATTTTAAATAACTCACCTTAATTAATATAAATTAATTGCATAAAACATTCTTATTCAAGAATTTAAAATATTTTTTAGCTTTAATTTGTAAAAATTTATATTTAAAAATATAACGATATTAGTTTAGAATATAAATTGAAAGCTGATAAACTCTAAATTTCTACCTTATTGATTTTTACAATAACTTAGCTAACATCAGATTTTTAAGGTGAGTGCCATCTGATGGCTTGAAAGTCTAATGGCAATAATAAAATAAAAGTTTTATTTAATTAAAAGTATTATAACAGTTTCGTAATTATTAATACAAAATTTTGGAAGAAAATAATAAATTTAGAGAAAAAAAATAAACTTCAGAGTATTATAACTTTATACTGACACTCAACATTTAAACATATATATAATTTATTTTCATATTCTTTTTTATCAATCAAATCAACTATTAATTTATAAAAAAATGATCCATACCGCAAAAGTATGATAAATTAGCGATGATAAATCTAAAATACTAAATCCACTATGTAAAAACAATAATCTTAGAAGCTTATATACTATCAACAATGTAAAATCATAATCTTAGAAGCTTATATACTATCAACAATGTAAAATCATAATCTTAGTAGCTTAAATTTTTATAATATTGAATTCAAAAATTTCATGAATGCATTGCATAAATATCAATATTTGCTGAAGCAAAAAATGAAATGCAAATCTTTTATTGGAATAATAAGTGACAAAAAATAAGTTCAAAAATGATACGTATTATACACATAATACGTATTTTTCCGCATATTATAAAGGAAGTGTTATGCGTAGACCATTCTAATTTCATGAACGTAAATTTTGAAAGTTACCAAAGTTTCAACTTGCCAAAGTTTCATTTTTTTATGAAATATTATAACTAAATAATTTGGTGAAAATTAGTTAAAACTGCAATTATTTCAAGGTATTTTTAACACAATAAATAAAATTTATCAAAAGTATAAAATGGAGTATTGCGTAATTTTAAAACTGAAATCTTTTATGATAGTTTAAAACATGCTAATTGTTTTTCAAAAATAAACATTATATGCTTAATGTATTATCTTACGTAAAGCCTGGAATCATGCAATGAAACAGGAGTTCTGTATTTACTTGCAAATTAATTACTAGGAAACAAGTTTCACGAATAAGCTAATAAGCTGTCATGGTAATATTAAAAATTTATGTGAAAGATGCATTTAAATTATAACCAGTTGTGATATCAATACAATATTGTTACATCTGCATTTCTTATACAAAAACTAAATATTCTCCAACTTCATGTATTTTACTGTTGTTGATTTGTTCTGGATTGTGTCTATTATAATAGCTTTTGTTTTTAAGCCTGGCTGCAAATTCTGAAGGGTTTGATATTTTTTTAATACTAGCAACGCATTTGATGATGGAGATATGTTTATGTGTGTATATCGATTGATATTTTTAATTTATATCTATGGAACTTATATTGCCCCTTCTAATTTTCCTCCAATGCATTTTTTAAAAGCTATTCATGAACCTCGTCCATTATAATAAGTTATGTTTTTTAGGCTTAGATTTTTTTTTATGTTTTTAACTATAAAATTAATCAAATGGCTTGAATTGAAATACTTTAAGGTTTTACTTTTATTTTTACATTTTGCTATTTGTTCCAATTTTTCTTATTTCAATACTTCAAATTAAGGATTTATAAAAAAAAGAAATGAAATTATGCCTATTAATACATGTAATTCAACTAGCGTCCAATCAACTGCTTAATTAATAGCTTATTTCGAATTGCATTTCAAATAACAATGCCGATACCAGAAATTATGTATTTCTACAAAATTTACTGTATTTCTACAAAATATTATATTTTTCTATAATTCATTACTATATTTCTACAAAAACTTTCTAGAAACGAAAAGAATAGCAAACCAGAGGAACGACACATACGTAATTGAGCTTTATAACTGGTGGTGGATAGGGCTAATGAAAACTAATGGTCAATCAATTACAAGACTTACGCCTATTATTTCCTTTTTTTTCTTCTTTTTAGTATATTCCGCTATTAATGTTATTCTCATTGCATCAATGGTGCAAATTTTCAGTGTAGCTTTGTTTTTTCAACAACTTAGAGTACCCGAGGTTGGCAACAGCCGAACTAAAGCATCGATGTATCGTATAAAATGGTTAACATCATCAATGTTAATTTGCTTACTTAAAGTTATTGCAGTTATCATTTATAATAGGCAACATTTATGAAGTATTATTATTTCACGTTACACCAATAGTAAACCTTATCGATTTATTTAATCAGTGTAAGCAAAATATAGTTACTCAACTAGTCACCCTTCACCATCGTATTTCCCCATACATATCGAAATGTCTCCTCAGTAAAATGTCTCGTTTAGCTTATCATTTATAGCACTTCAATTCTTCAGCTTCATTGATATCCTTTGGGGCAGTTGTAACCCTTTATCTGAGTTTATTAATGCCAGCTCTGTGGCTTATTGGAACTATTTATTAAAATATTTGCTACATTTAAACTTTAATGATTCATTTTTAAATGAGTTTGATGCGTCACGATATGAAATGTCCCCTTTGGGATTTTGTTTTCTCATAGGTTTATCAAAAGTCCTGTATTTTTACCTATTGATGAATTAAACTTTTTGTGGTCATGTATGGGTTTTTTTAATCCTTCGTCAATTAGAACTATTAAAATTTCATAAATCATTATATTTAAATTTGGAGTTTTTAAATTTTTTTTATTATATTTATAGTAGAATACTTCTTAAAACTGTCGTGCTCTGTTTGTCATAAAATGATCAGGCGTGTCAATCTATTAAGCTAGTCAGATTTTTCATGCATCTTACAACTGTTATGACATCAAAAATTTTTATATTTCCCCATACTTCCTTTTATTGATTTTTTTTCGAAATGATTTACATTAAAGAATAAATTTTAAAAATCTTTCAAGAATGAAATTTTTTAAAAGAGTTTCTAGCTATTTAAATCTGCAAAATGGGTACATTAGGATTTTGCTAACAATAAATATTAATTACTAATTATACAATAACCAATATAAATATACAATTACTAATTATAAATATTAATAAATATTACTACAATAAATCTAATTACTCTTAATAAATGTCGAAATTGAAAATTATATACCGAATATTCGTAAACTGTTGGACAAAATAAGAATAAGTCGCAAAGAAAAGATTCTCTTTTCAAAGAAAAGATTTTCGAAGGAAGCCCAACAAACGCTTTGTCATTTCTGCCATTCCTGAATTCTTCTCCAATTCATTTCCAGTTCCTTTCCTGGAATTATCTCCAGTTCCCCGATCAAGGATTTGACATAAGCAGTATCAACAGTTGCAACTGATTTAATCAAGGTTCAATAAAAAATCCAACCGAATCAAACACTATTCTTTAAAAAATCCCTTATGCAATATTTCAAATTATCATGACATATGAAAATATAGGTATTTGAGTTACCATGCGATTTCGCTACAAATTTCATCACAGTTGTAATTACAGTGGACACAAATAGCTCGACATCAGGTGTAAAGCACCACTCATTTATTTTCATGTGCAACGACATCTTCAAATGTCACTAACACCTAATTTGTAATATGTCTTTCTTTTATCTAAATAAACGGGATTGTGTGCCTTATCATTTCGCTAATTCTTTTTATCTGCTTGTTGAAAGTTCAATATAAACATTTAATATAACGAGTTTCTGATATTTTCAATGGAAAAAGGCTATAAGATTTATTATAAATATTTTTCGATTTTAAGGATACTATCACTTCTCCTTTTTCTTCAAAACAATTTACTAACATTCTGCAGATTCTTTGGCATTGAGAAAGTAATTAAAACAGGTATAATTAGACTATTTACTATAGAACAATGTCAGAAATAAAGAATTGTGATATAAAATGTTCTTCGCACATTTAGACACCCCCACCTGCAAAGCGAGTCAGAGAACCCTTTATGGAGTTGCCAGAGGTGAAGACGTAAACATCACTTGTGAGGTTGAGTCAGATCCAAAAGATGTATCTTTCCGTTGGGCACTCAACAACTCTGTAGAGAATGTGGAGTTGCAGAATTTCACCAGCAAGGGTCCTAGAAGCGTCTTGACTTTTACTCCGAGGACCATGCTTGAATTTGGGGCTGTACTGTGCTGGGGACAAAATGCAGTTGGAGTGCAAAAAGACCCATGTGTTGCACGCATCATTCCAGCAGGTAAGTTACTTTAAATTTGTATGTTTGTTTTTATGCTATTGAAAATACTCGTTTTCCTCGCATTCTCGTGAAATTAATGATTAATAAGGTTTAAATTATTCTTGGTATTATCTCTTTCCTATCTGGATTTTTAAATGTTATCCAATAGTTCTTAAATTTCTTATGGCATACTGTGCTGCGGTCCCTTTGATACAGTCGACTGCTAATGAAACATTTTTTACAACCACTTATTAATTTAGAAAATGACAAAATTTAGTTGTCCAATCTACATACAAATTTTATTGAATGGAGGGTTGGTTGTTTTATGGAATCTGCCTTGGTTGAACCACTTCCATGTGTGGCGTTGTTTTGACAACAACAATTACCGTGCCATTCGTTTCGTTGCCTCTACTCTGCTTCTGTATTTCTTTATTTTATTTATTTTAATAACAAGTAGTATGGAAAACCATTTTACACTCATAAATTGTTGCAAATTTAATCAACCCTTTTAAAACCATCATTACAGATTTGTATAGGATTGTGAAATTTCTAGCAAATAATAAATTTCTTAATTGTATATTGTAATCTTTATATCAGTTTAAATGTTAGTTGACAAGTTTAAAGAAATTAAATTAGTTAATCAATTAAAAATTTAAATAGGCCTATTAATAAGAAATACGGATAATATAAAGTATAGTTAGCATTATTCAGAAAAGGAAATTCCACCAATGGACACAATCTCAAATAGCCTGAAATTTCAACTAAATGAAACTTTTGCAAACCCCAGAAATACTGTGTTATCCCAATATAAGTATTTTTTTTTATACAGTTTGAGTTAAAAATTCGGAAAGCGTGTTTAAAATTCAAAATTTTACTCTTTTCACTTATAAAAGTAATTGCAGTATCATTTCAATAAGCCTTAAATTATTTTAAAATATTTATTTGACATATCAGAGATTAATCATAATAATTGATTTGAAATATCAGAGATTAGAAAGAGCTAGATACGTATGTTATTATATGTCGTCTTACATTTTAATGGATGTGATTGTTACATTAAAAATCAAATCGCAAATAGTCTGCAATGCGTCTAGTAAATATTGCTTCATCTTAAAATTACAGAAAATGCGGCATAATGAATACATAAATCTGAGAATATTTAATGTTAACAAAATAATTCTCTTCATTGAAACAAATTTATAAACTGTTTATAATTTACCATATATATATATGTAATGAATTTCTCCCATAATGTAGTTTAATAATATTTAATTACTTGTTCAAGAGATAAGCCTTTTCGTGATTGGTTATACAATTCAATTACTCATCTCCAGATTCTCAATATATGGAGTTTAATAGATTCATAAACATTGTCTTTTTCTTTCTCTCAATTCTGATTATAATTTTGTGTAACGTTTCATAGATATATTGAATATAATCTTAAAAGTTTAATGCACAAAATCATATTTCTGCTATCTATCAAAATATTTTTTTTATTTTTGCTTCGTATTAACATATAAGCATATCGAATCCTAAAAATAGTGTGTTAGTTATTTATCTGTATTTTATCCAATATTACAATTGATGTGTACACAATTATCTACATTCTTTTCTACTGCTTACAAATGAGAATTATTTTATTAAATAAAAGTAATCCATCGGTGTAAACTGATCATCTTCTTGGATATTAGAAAATGAGTTCTTTTATTTCTTTGGATATTAGAAAATGAGTACTTTTATTTCTATCTTAGAATCATAATAGATTACTAATCTCTCTGAAAAAGCTTCTCTTCTTCCGTATTCAATCTTCTTCAAGGCTCTCTAATATTGAGTTCAGTTCAGTTACATCATGGGTACTTACTCACTCAAACACTTTTTTCCTTCAATTTTATTTCTCCTTATTTATAGAATACTTCGTTATTTGTAGGACTACAGATTTTATAACAAAATCATTATATTCAGCAATAAAATTAACATACTAAAACTTTATATTTTGTAATATAATAGAAATTATTTTAATAGTTTTTAAAGTAATAAAAATCACACATATTTCACAATACTCAAGCACTTTCTTTAAGAAATTAAATATATTGATGAATTTTAAAAAAATATATTTTAAAACATCTAACTGCAAATAATACGAGATTTAAAATTAGATTATAAAACTAAAACTATTTATTTAAGGCTCAAGTCATTTTTATTTAGTCTTTATTTGAAACTTTAGTTTATGTAATATTAAATATGATAGAAATGAGACTAATGACAGAGAAATCCCAATGGAAGATTATTATTCTTCGATAAAGTAAAATTCTCATTTAATTCCATAAATCTTTCTTGGAGATTTAGAATAATGGCACAAAAGAAGCAAACATACAGTCACCAGAGATCGATTATTGTAAGAATTAACGAAAATCAAATTTTTAGGATTTTCAATCTTCCTTAAAAGTACTTTCAGAAATTATTTAAAATACCATCAACATATTTCATTTCTTAACGGTACTGCTTGTATTTATTGTGCATAATAAAAAATAAATTTGACAAATATTATGAACATATTCTCTTGAGATAAAAAAAAATTACGTCTTTTATCTTATAACAGAATTTAGCAAATATAATTTTTTACTGAATGGCGTTGAACTGACCTAATAAAAACAAGAATTAAGGCAATGATTAAAAACATGACATTTATATATTGTAGCATTCAATGTATATCTAGAAGTAAAAAAAAATGTCAAAAGTTTAAATGCTAAAATATTATTTAAAATATTTCTATTACAATTTTATTTATTTTCTTATAATTTAATTTTATTTATTAATATTAAAGATGATATAAATGATACTAATCACAGAGAATGGGTTATTTAAATATTGCTACTTAATAGTTTACTTTAAATTATTAAAATAAAAAGTATTCATTATAGAGGGATAAAGTAGAAGGAATAATTACAAATATGTTGCTTACAATAATTATAATTTTATATGATCTCATAATTTAACTAGATGGCACATGCATCATAATTTGAAATCTCGTTTAAGCAGTGTTGTAACCATAACATGTTTGAAATGAATAAATTAAGGTATATTATTACACAATTTATGTTACATTAGTTCAATTACTCATAAATCTTTAAACTAATGCCTAAATTGTAAACATTGAATAAAAAGATAATATTAAATAAAGAAAATTAATGAATATAATAAATTAACAAATTTATAATTTACTGATATTTTAATATATATATTTTGTTAATAAAACGATAATATTAAATGAAGAAAATCAACGAATATTATAAATTGACGAATTTATAATTAACTAATATTACTAATGAATAAATTACTATAATATATATTCCGTTAATATATTCTTCTTTAAAATTAATGAAAAATATATTAACAAAATAAAAGTATTTTCCTTTTCCCTTAGTGTTTCCTTTAAAATTATTTATATTTACATTTTACTTTACATTTATCATAATTAGATAGCAAGTAATGTATTTCAAAACTTCATCAGATTTATTCCAGTCAAAATTTGTAACATTAATCTATCATTGCATTAATATATATTATTCAATTTAAATAATTTAAAAACATAGGAATAAATTATTATTAGAAACCTAATAGCTATTTCTTAATATAAAATACGATGATCGTTAATTAAATTCATTGCATAAATCGAACATATATAATTCCCATAAAACATTTCATTAAATTGCGTTTTATTTCCAACAATTTTCAATGTAATAAGCATTTATGTAATTTAACATTAAAGTAAAAAAAAATATTGATTTCATAAAGAGCACAATTTTATTAAATAAACTTCCACTGATAACACAAAGAACTATCCACATTTCTAAAACATATTTCCACCCCAATTTGAAATTTGTTTTTAGAGTTTTTAAATTGTTTAGCATTTTGTAGAGGACCTATTGTGTGTATAAGCAGCTACGCAAATATTATAAATACTTCAAAAAATTTAAAAAGTTATACATCCGATGAAAAACATTTGTTGGCATTTTAAAATATTTACAAATTAATCATATGTTATGTTGAGAAAATATCCTTAAAAATTGAATTGTTATTTGGGTTATTACTATTAAAATATTCCAACAACAATGTTTCCAATATATAAATATAACCAAATTCTGGAAACATACGTTTTCATGTCAATCGTAATTGAAATAATAGAAAATAGGTTGTAAAATAACTAATTAAGTTTTAAATAATAACATATTTTCCTAAGAATTTAAAAAATGTTTCTTTTTTTTTTGTTGTGAGTACCTCTTAACACAAAAAATCAGTCATTTATTTTGAAATTCTCTAGAAAATTTGCGCAGTGAAAGGAAAATTAATGAACGAAAAAACAATGATTAAATAGTTTTTAACCCACGCTAAATTCATTTTATTCAACGCATATAAATTTCATCACAATTATTTCAAATGAAAATACTGCAATATAAGAATACATATTTTTAGAATACTTATAATTATTCCACCAATAAAAATACATACATTTCCAAGCCAACAAATACAAGCAGAAATGTTTCATATAAAATTATTATTAATATCCTATTCTCGAATGAGATAATAAGTATGGCATTTAATCTCTTGGTTAACATTCCGAAAAATTTTAAAGAAACCATTCCTGGGGTGCAATATCTCAGTACCTCTTATCAGAAAATGCAAAAAAAACAATGATTGAATAGTTTTTAACCCACATTAAATTCATTTTATTCAACGCATATAAATGCCATCAGTACTGTTCAAAAGAAACACTGCAATACAATAATACATATTTTTTTGCAACAATTATAATCATTCCACCAATAAAAGCAAAAATTTATTTCCAAGTCAACAAATACAAGCAGAAATTTTCCCATATAAAACTGTTATGAATATCCTTTCCCCGAATAAGATAATAAGTAGGGCATTTAATCTCTATGTTAACATTCCGGAAAAAATGTAAATAAACCATTCCTTGGGGTCCAATTTTTTCGTACCTCTTATCACAAAATGTAAAAAAAGAAAAAACCTCTTCCAGGCAGCCTCCAAGTTTAAGAAAGATGCTGCAAGCAATCCATCAATATCTCCACTCTTTGTTGGCTCGCTCTATATCGCTTTCTGTATCATGAATCACGGTTCTGTCACGCGCCATCTTTTCATCACTTGCCTTCATTATTCATTGAGGCTCTAGCTCCGGAGCTGCAGCAGCACATAAAAAAAATAGCATAGTGCTTTATCGTAGGATAACTGCTAGTTGCTGCAGCCACTCCATCTGCAGCAGCAGTTGGCCAAAGCATTCGAATCGGTTAAGTGCTCGATGTAATCCAAGCACTTATTCATTTATCTATTTACTCCATTCCTTGCTTAAGTCCTTTGATCGAAATGTGCAGGGCTGAAATGAAAGCCGTAGAGTTTCTTTTGATTACTGCGCGTCTAATGATGAAAAATGGCTTCTTCACGTGATTGGTTTGCTTCACACGTGCTCGACAAAAGTGTTAAATCGACCACATGGCATTATTATTAATTGCTTTTTTTTCAAGAATTGTTTCTTTTGCATTCTCTTTGTTATATAGTAAAGCCACCTTTTGTTAATCTTATACCATGCGGGATTTCTGTAAAGAAGATTTATAAATCTCCAGCGAGTTTGGCATTATTATTTAAAGCTGGTTATTTTTTAATTATATTTTTTATAATAGAAATGAATTTTTTTATATTTTTAATCACTTTTGTTCAAAGTTTTATAATCATAATAATAATAATTCATAATTATTCCATACTTAATCAAAATTCATCATTTTATACCATGCAGAATTTCTGTAAAGTAGATTTATAAACCTCAGTGAGTGTGCTATTAATATTTTAAGCTGATTATTTTCTTGTACTTATTTACTAAATAAATATGTTAAAGAAGAGATATAAAAGGAATAGAAATGGAATTTTTATAATATAAAAGAATGCTTTAATTATTTTTTAAATTTTTGTTCAATAATTGTGGATATTTATAATTATTCCATATGTAATCAAAATTCATCTTTTCATACCATGAAGGATTTCTGTAAAGGAGATTTAGCTCTAGTGAGTTTGTCATTAACACTTTAAGCTGGTTATTTTTCTTGTGCATATATGTTACTGGAGAAATAGAAAAGAAATGTTATAATAGCAAAAAGAATGCTTTTAATTATATTTTTTAATCATTTTTCTATTTTTTTTGTTCAACAATTGTGGATATTCATAATTATTCCATATTCAATCAAAATTCATGAACTATTAAGTTATATAAATTTATTAATAGTCACAATCCTTTTTAAAACTAATTTTATTTATTACGAAACTATCAAAGCGCATATCCAAATGTTACTATAAATATATAATATATTCCTTAACATTTATTATTTTAGATTATAAATTAGCATTCCAAAAATCATACGATCCAAAATATAAACTATGATGAAGAATAGGAAGGCGAATGTCTTTATATCCTAGAAAGATTTTAATTAAATTTAAAAGATTTGTAAATTACCAAGAAAAAAAGGAAAAAAAAAGATTTTCCATGCAATTTTCTTTTGGATACGTAATTATTTACTTTTAAAACTAATTTGTTATATTTCTGTACAGGAAAAATATTTTTAAGCTCATGTTAAAAATAATTGGAAATTCAAAAATAATAGAAAATCTATGTGAGCTTTATTAGAATAAAAGAAATCTTAATTAGTTTTATGTCATAGTTTCGATAAAATATTTCAGCTAAATTTTTGTTGATGATATCTCTGTAAATTAAATTATATGAACGCTACTTGTTCTAAGGCATCCTTACATTTAAAAGCATTCAATTGTTCTGTGATAAGAATTTTAAATCTTCTGAAACATTTTAGAAAAACTGAAATTTATTTATAAAAAAAATTATGAAAAAAAAATTTTCTATTTACATATTCCTTTAAAGAATTATACTAAACACTCCATTGGTCATTTTTTAATAAAATCCAAACAATATTAAATATATTTTATAAATTTATTTTATAGGTATAAATTCTGCTTAAATTTAAGTAATATTGGTATTGTAAGTTCATAAACTCTTAATAAAACTGCATTTATAAAAACAATCTACTAAATTTATTATTAGACATACAATATATCAAATTTCACTTTTCCTAGTTTGTTAGCCTTCAACATATTTTTTCCTACATTTGCTGAAGTGATTTCTTTTTTTTTCTAAGAAGTTAATTAACAGTTTTTATGTGCAAAAACTGTAACATTTCAGTACTTTATATTCATAGCTCTAAAGTTTTCTTTTTCCCATCCGCAAGCTATTAAGTATTGATTTTATTACTCTCAAATTTCAGCTCGCATAAATCACATGCATCTGTTAAATTTAGAATGCCCCGTTAAGGCAACACTCAGGCACTTATCATTAATGTGGCCAATAAAAGTGTCTAACATTAAAAGAAGAGGGTATGGCCAAATTATTCAGTACACGTAACTGAGAGGCATTAACATCCTTATTCGCTTGATAGGTATTTTCTTGTTGTTAGTGATAAGGAGATACGAGTTTTCTTTTTTCATATATTTTTTCTTTAAAGGAGCTTAATATGCGTCGTCAAAATTTCAGATGAAAAAAGAAATAATGGAACAGATTCAGCAGTCTTCAGTTTTGATTTTTTTTTTTTTTAATTAATCTTTAGGTAAACAATTCTCAATATAAAAACGATAAAAGAAAAATGGATGGATAATTAATGCCGGTATAAACGTTAAAACATATTAAGGTTTTCAGGATATTTTAATTAGTTTCTGAAAAGAGTTATTGAAAATGAGTTTAGCGTTAAGTATTTTTAAAGATATGTAGGACAACATGATTGGAATAGTTAATCAGCGGAGGGTTTTTGATATTAAATGAGACAAAAATATTACGTAAGAGTTATTCAACAATACAAAGAAAACAATAACCAGGTCAATATAATTACCTTTTGGAAGACTGGCAAAGCCATGAGTGCTAACTGATATCGAATACAGCATGGTAAGGTTTTCCTACGAATTCCCTTTTTTCATGATTCCGTTAGGTAGGGGTAACGTGAAATTCATTGTATGTTCTTCGTATTTCCAAAACATTCTGAAATAATTCAGGAATCTGAGTTTCGGCTACTGACACCACATAAAGTAATTAACTTTACATAAATGATTTATTTTTATAATATGTTTCAACTCTATTCCAATAAGGATAACTGCACCTCCCGTTATAGAAAAACAACTACACAAAAGAGTGCTTAAAATATAATGACAATTGATACGCATAAGGAGAGCATGTATGAAATAAATTATTTTATTTACGATATAAGATATTTTTGAGCTCAGAGGATCGGCATGAAGTGTAGCCATTTTTTGTTGACATACAAGCAGCACCTTAAGAGATACATATTTAATAGGCCTGCGATTAGTGTCCTGATGGATGGAAAACCATACTCCACAGTAAGTATTCCGAATGAGGTCGAATGAGACAAACCGGCTTACCTCCCAAGTATATTCGATAGGTGTGAGATTACGAGACATTACAATCCAAGAAGAAACTGAACATGCTGCATGACTTTTTGTTGGTTGGATGTCGTGTGTGGTCTTTCGTTGTCCTACTGGAAAAAAAATCATTTTGCAGCCGCGGAATATAAGATAGTATAACTAATTGTAGCACCTCATTCAACATCTATGTAACGTCAATAGACCTCTGGTACATATCAGAGGTAACCTACAATCGTATCTGATGCCAGCTCAAACCACTATATCACATTAATGAACAGTATGACGTTCAACACCAGGGGGTCGGATTTGCTCAATCTCCCCAATGCTTCTTCAATCTCTCCACCGGCGACTATCACCTGACAAACACAACTGAGACTGGCTACTGAATACATTTCAGTCATACAAGTAGCTCTTTCCGACACCATCGCAATCGTTAGATTTGCTTTAATGACATTTGTGACTTCAAAAGTCACAGTAAGCACATGTACAGTAAGCCGCTTTCAACCAACCATCGTGAAAATGTTCTTCCACCCCTTTGGAGCATCCAAAGGTAGCTGCACATACCTCAGAATGTCGAGTGAATTTGAATGTGGGGGAGTAACTCTCTTTCGTTCTGACACCGATCCGATGGTCTTTTTACGTCTAAAAAGGACCTGGTCTTTCGCGACGATTCATATTTCGTTCATCGATCCATTTAGTTAAAATTCTATACACAGTTGACACGACGGTAAGACCAACCATCCGTTCGTATGTCTGCAATTTGACCACTAATAAAATTGTCCAATTTCGTATTGTTGTCCAGTTGTATTTTAATGGTGTCTTTTGAAACAAAACTGGAATTCTGAAATTCTGGATTCCGTAGGTAACAGAGTTAAACGAGTTTGGATTAATACGCAGATTCTTTCACCTGCGTATTCCCGAAATTACCATATTTAAACAGTAGTATCTTCATGGTGTTGCAATTTCTATATCGAGCAGTATATTAATGTTGCTTGAAGTACCAAATCCAGACTACATTAGAGTGAAACAAATTTAATTCTTACCATATTTTCTGAAATTGAGAAATTACTTTTCAAAATTTCAAACCACTGTATTTATTTTTAAGTGACAATAATTTAGAATTCTGAGCAGATTTCTTATGGCTTGTATGAAATATGTATATTTTAATCATTTATAATATGTTTTTCAGCACATCTATAATATATAATGTTCTTTGATTTTATTATATATTTAACAAAAAGTCCTGCAATATTATTTTTCGTTGTAATATTATTTGTGAAAAATAAGTTATTATTAGTGCTCTAAAACAATTCCGTCATCTTGAAACGTTTTTAAATTTTGCAATTAAAGTTTACTTTTTCTGTCATTCATGGCAATTTTAATAAATTTTATAGAGTCATATAATATCCATGCGGCTAAAACTTATATTTTATATTTATTAATTTTTATTTGATTGTAAAATTTTATTCTTAATCAAAAAATTTAATAGGTAATTTAATGCTCTTATACAATGCTAATAAGTTGTTGGATCAGCTGCCTATTTATATGGTTTTCTGTACATGTAATACTACTATAGTACTTTATATGTACTATTTTTTTCAATAAAATTTCAAATTAAATTTTGGTATTATGATAAAAAAATTATAAGAAATTTAGAAATTCTGTAATAGAGTAGCATGGTGTAAAAATAAATATTTAAAGTGTTAATGTCCTAAATTAAAATTTAAGAATTTATTTTTATATAAATTATTTAATTATTTTTAGTTTTTTTCGTTCGTTTTTTTTTTTTTAATTTAAAAGAATATTTTATATTAGGACATATTTTCTTGACTACAGTGCAAGGATTTAAATGTCATCAAATATCAAATAACGTTCCATTTAGCCCTAAAATACTTATCTAATCAATTGTTACTAGATAAGTATTTTGGGGCTAAATGGATCATTGCTATAAAGAAATTTATAAATACTTGCACTGTAATCAAGAAATATGTCATCATATAATTTTTTTCTTTTTATTAAATTAAAAAAAAAATACAAAAGAAAAAAATTAAAATAATTAAATAATTTATAAAATAAATTCTTAAATTTTCATTTAAGACATTAACATTGGAATTATTTATTTTTACAAACCAGCTCCTCTGCTACAGAATTTCTAAATAATTAGTTATTAGTTTTATAATAATACCAAAAATTAATTTGAATCTTTATTGAAAAAAAATATTGCATATAAAGTATTATATTAGTATTATGTGTGTAGAAAATCATAAAACCAAATAGAGAAAACTGATACAATAACCTATTAAATATGATGCAAAGAGCATTTACCTAAAAATATTACACATTTAAAAAGTAATTCAGACGGTGCAATTACATTTCCATATTTAAAAGCATTATCATATTTTAAGAACATAAACTAACAAAAAACTGGTGGCAAACTTAGCTTTAACCAGAATTTCTATCCATAAAATAAATATATAAAATACATTTAAAATTGTTTGGTTTTTTGTAATAAAAATTCATCAATGAAATATTTAGTGTAATTCTTAAAAAAGGAATATGTAATAGGAATTTTTGTTTATTTATATATTTTTGGTAAATAAATTTAATTTTTAATACGTTTTAGAAAATTTAAAATTCTTATCATGTAACAATTGAATGCTTTTAAACATAAGGATGCCTCAGAACAAGTAATGTTCATACAATTTAATTTACAGAGATATCATTAACAAATTTTTAGCTGAAATATACCGATATATATATATATATATATATGAATTATAAGAAGAAACACAATAGTTTAAGAATATAACTAACAACAAACTGCCGGGAACTAAAAAGCGTTTTACATTAAAAATATTAATTCCAGTTCCCTTTGAAATATATTTACAAACACTGCTTTGTTAAACATCTTTGAATATAAAACGAAATATTAAACAGGAGAAAGAAGCTGTATTGATTATAAGGAGGAAACACCTTTTCCCTTGCATATATTGCGATTTTACGATTAAAGGAGCAGTAAAAGAATTTCAAGAAATTCTTTCCAAAAAATAAATGTTTGGAGATGCTCTTTCTTACGTTTTCACTGTTGGCGTTTTTTCCGATAACTATATAAAACATTATTCAGGTAAATTTATGTCTTGCCCGTCTTTTAAATCTATGTTTGAGCAAAATATTTTTACGATTCAGGGTGATTCTGAATAAAATAAAAAAAGAGGAACCTAGATGAAGCAGTTTTATTTTTATCTGGAAGCTTGAAATGAATAAACACCAGTTCAGCCCGTAGATTTTTTTATTTATTTATTTTTAGTATTTTATCCATGCCTTACTTCTAACAGAAATAAAATAATTTTTATTGATCATGTTTTAGAAAGATCTGGAATAAGATGTCTAAAAATAAAAATAATAAGATGTGAGGTTTTCTGATAAAATAGAAAGAAAGAGTTGAGAAGGAATATTTTCGAGGACGAAATGGCACTTGCAGAGTAAAACAAAAAAATCACCAACTCACGAAACTGCAGTGGGTACTTGTATTATGTTTTATGCCTTCTTGGCTTTTTCATTTTGAAAAATAGATTTAATAAAAACCAGCCCTTGGAAGAAAAGAAACCTCTTATTTTCTCTCTGAATTTTACATTTTTGTTTTCCAAAAAAGAAAATAAATGACTGGAACCTGACGTATGATATTAATAGTTTTGAAATGTTTGGCTCATGCATTCTGTTTAAGAACTTAATAGAAAAAAAAATTGCTTTAGAAAATAGAAAAGAAAATACAAATATTTCCTAATTAGAATATTGATTAAATGCAAATCACTTTTTTAAGAAACCATTTATAAATTTGTAGATATAAATCAATTGTTACTTGATAAGTATTACGGGGTTAAATGGAATATTGCTTGATAAAGAAATTTAAATATAATATTTCATCACATAAATTTTTTTTTATTGAATTAAAAAAAAACAGGAAAGAAAAACTAAAATAACTAAATATTTTATATAAAAATAAATTCTTAAATTTTAATTTAAAAGATTAACAGTGGAAATGTTTATTTCTACTGCCTCACTCCTATACTATAGAATTTCTAAATTGTTTATTAGTTTTTATTACAATACCAAAAACTAGTTTCAAACATTATTGAAAAATATATTGTGTTTAAATATTTTATTAGTTTTACATGTGTTGAAAGACGTAGAAATAAATGGATAGCCGATCCAAAATCTATTGAGTATGCGACAGAAGAGCATTAAACTAAAAGCATTATACATTTAAAGTAATGTAGACAGTATGATTGCATTTCTATACTTAAAAGCAATATAACATTTTAAGAACATAACTAACAAAAAACTGCCAGCAGCTAAAAAGGCTTTTTTACGATAAACATATGAATTTTCGTTTCCTCTGAAAAATTACATTTGTAAAAAAATTCTACTTTGTTAAACATCTTTAAATATAAAACGAAATATTAAACAAGAGAAAGAAGCTATATAGATTATAAGAAGGAAACATGTTTTCCTTGCATATCTTGCGATTTTATGATGGAAGAATTTCAACTTACTACACTCATGTCCATAAATTAAGGATAATGAAGTTCAGGCAAAGAAATAGACAGAAACAAAGCAAATTTGACTTATTTGTAAAATCTATTTATTAAACAAAAAAGGTAAAGAGCAAAAAAGTTGCTATATGTTTGACATACTTAATAAAAATTGCGATTTTTACTACCTGGAGCAAATTTAAAAAAAAGAACCTATTTACGAAAAACAGTATAACATGGTCAGTATGATGGTTAATATGGAGTATGTCTCCCGGACGATGCAATACAGGCCTTACACGCCTAGGCATGCTGAGTATCAAATTATCAATCTGATCTTGGGGGAATATTACACCACTCATCAAGCAATGCCCTCCGAAGTTCCGGTTGGCAGGTGGGAGGGGGTTGACGGGCTGAAATTCGTCGACCAAGCATATCCCACATGCTCTATCGGATTCAACTCCGGTGAGTATGCTGGCCAATCCATACGGGTGATATTTTCCAATTGAAGGCATTCGTCTACAATGTTTGCATAGTCAGGACGGGCGTTGTCATCCATAAACAGAAATTCAGCACCCATGCCGCCCCGAAACAAACTTACATGTTGCTCCAGAATGACATCCCGATAGATGTGGCCTGTCATCGTTACACTCTGAACATGCAGGTCAGTTCTGGAACAAAGAATAATTCCTTCCCAAAACGAGTCCTCCTGCACCACCGTAACGGTGTCGTTCAATGGTGTTCTCTTGGTGATAACGGGTACCTGGCGCTCTCCGTATGAAAGTCCGGTGAGAATCAGACTGGAAACTAAACCTGGACCCGTCGGAAAACATCACACCAGAACACTGTTGCGGTGTCCACAATGCATGCTCTCTCTACTCCAGGTTAATCGCAGGCGACAGTGAGTTGCGGTAAGTGGAACACATCTGACAGGCCTACGAGTATATAGACCAATGTGCCCTAAGCGCCTGTACACGGTCTGCCTTGAAACTGTCGTACCGGTAACTGAAGAGAGCTGACGAGACAGGTCTGATGCTGTGCTCCGTCTGTTTCTTTTAGCAGTAACTGCTAAATATCGGTCCTTATTCGACGTTGTAACTCGGGGGCGACCTGGGCTGTAACATCTACTCCCATTACCATCATCTTGGAATCGTTGCCAAAGCCTGGAGATGACACTCTGGGCGATTTCAAGTTCCTCGGATACTTCCAGCTGGGTACGTCCACATTCCAGTCGTCCGATAATTCTACCACGTAAAAAATCCTCCGAATGCTTCCTCTGTGCCATAACTATGCGGTTATTGCACTGAAAGGCTTTTTAAAGCGCTTGTGAACAATTTTACTTCTTTGCCACCATTCCTTATATACCCCTCTCTTACACTCGTCATTGTGACGTACTATCCGCCCATCTGGTGGTTTCCTGTAATTTGCATATTCTTCTTCAAGATGTGTGATAATTCTATAGGTGAAATTTTTATTTTAGAGTTCAATTTCTGTGTGATTCTGAATTATCCTTAATTTATGGACATGAGCGTAGATTGACTATACTTTGTGGTAAATTTCAATTAAAATTGATACAACTAATATGATATTATTCTAAACTGAAACATAAAACTAACTATAATGGAATTAAATATTAGTAATGGAATTAAATATTAAACTAAGCCGGCCTAAAGTAGTTGAAGCTACTGAATGATATATCATTATTATTATTTGAAAATTAGAAAAAAGTCGCATCATGAAAAAGTAAAACTTTAATCTAAGACTTATGAAAAAGTCATAAAATGCACATAATATTTTTCATAAAAACATTCAGTATATCATAATGAACAACCATTAAACTACACATTTAAAGAAACATAGGCTGTATGATTACATTCCTATGAGAACATAACTAACAAAACTGGCGGCAACTTAAAAAGGCTTTTACGATAAAAAAATATTAATTCTAGTATCCTCCTCTGAAATATCGCATTTACAAACACTGATTTGTTAAACATCTTTAAATATAAAACGAAATATTAAACAGGAAATAGAAGCTGTATTGATTATAAGGAGGAAACACATTTTCCCTTGCATATATTGCGATTTTATGATTAAAGGAGCAGTAAAAGAATTCAAGAAATTCTTCCCAACAAATAATAAATGTTTGGAGATACGTTTCTTACGCTTTCACGGTTGGCGTTTTTCCAATAACTATAAAAAACATTATTCAGGTAAATGTATGTCTCCGCTCGTCTTTTGAATCCATGTTTGCGAAAAATATTTTCAGGATTCCGAGTGATTCTGAAAAAAATAAAAAAAAGGAACAAAGATGAAGCAGTTTTATTTTTATCTGGAAGCTTGAAATGAATAAACACCAGTTCAGTCCGTAGATTTTTTATTTATATATTTTTAGTATTTTATCCAAGCGTTACTTCTTACAGAAAAAATAATTTTTATTGATCATGTTTTAGAAAGACCCTGGAATAAAAATGTCTAAAATAAAAATAATAACATGTGAGGTTTTCTGATAAAGAGAAAAAGAAAGAGTTGAGAAGGAAAATTTTCGAGGACGAAATAGCACTTGCAGAGTAAAACAAAAGAAAAAACACCAACTTACGAAACTGCAGTGTGCACTTGTATTATGTTTTATGCCTTCATGGCCTTTTTTCTTTTGAAATAGATTTAATAAAAAACCGCCCCAAAAGAAACCTCTTATTCTCTCTGAATTTTTATATTTTTGTTTTTTCAAGGAAAATAAATGTCTCGAACCTGACGTATGATATTAATAGTTTTGAAATGTTTAGCTCGTGTATTCTGTTTAAGAAATTGATATAAAAGTTTCTGTAGAAAAATTGAAAAGAAAATACAAAAACTTCCTAATTAGAATATAGCTTAAATGCAAATACTTTTTTAAAAACCGTGTATAAATTTTGAAATATTAATCAATTGTTAATAGATCAATATTTTGGGGCTAAGTGAAACATTGCTTGTTAAAGAAATTTAAAAATTGCAGCCAAATCAATAAAATATGTCATCATATAAAATATTCTTTATTAAATTTTTAAAAAATACCATAAAAATTAAAGCATCTCAATAATTTATGTAAAAATAAATACTTAACTTTTAATTCAGAACATTAACATTGGAAATGTTTGCTTTTTTCTCTCAACTCTACTATAGAATTTCTGAATTGTTTCAAACTAGTTTTGGTATTGTACTTATCTAGTAACAATTGATTAATATTTTCCGATTTATAAACGGTTTTATAAAGAAGTGATTTACATTTAAGCTGTATTCAAATTAGAAAAGATTTTGTATTTTCTTTTCTATTTTTTCAATAACAACTTTTTTTTTATCAAGTTCTTAAACAGAATCCATGAGCTAAACACTTCGAACTATTAATATCATACGTCAGGTTCCAGTCATTTATTTTCTTTGCAAAAAAATGTAAAATTCAGTGAATAAGAGGTTTGTTTTTTCTTCCGAGGGCGGTTTTTATTAAATATATTTTTCAAAAACAAAAAAGCCAAGAAAGCATAAACATAATACAAATGCACACTGCAGTTTCGTGAGTTTTTTCTTTTTTTTTTTTTACTCTGCAAATGCCATTTTCAAAGTCCTCTGAAAATTTTCCTTCACAACTCTTTCTTTCTATTTTATCAGAAAACCTCACATCTTATTATTTTTATTTTAGACATTTTATTCCAGATCTTCTAAACATGATCAATAAAATTATTTTTTTTTTTCTGTTTTAAGAGGTAACGCATGCATAAAACACTAAAAATAAATAAATAAAATAATCTACGGAGGGAACTGGTGTTTATTCATTTCAAGCTTCCAGATAAAAATAAAATGCCTCATCTAGATTCTTTTTTTTATTTTATTCAGAATCACCCGAATCGTAAAAATATTTTACGCAAACATGGATTCAAAAGACGAGGTGAGACATAAATTTACCTGAATAATGTTTTATATAGTTATTGGAAAACGCCAAACCGTGAAAGGCGTAAGAAAAGCGTATCTCAAACATTTATTATTTGTTGGAAGAATTTCTTGAATTCTTTTTACTGCTCCTTTTAATCATACAATCGCAATATATGCAAGTTAAAATATGTTTCCTTCTTATAATCAATACAGCTTTTTCTCCTTTTAAATATTTCGTTTTATATTTAAAGTTGTTTGTAGGCTATTTCAACAAGTTTTTAACAGATTTTAATTAGTTATGTCCTTAAAATATTATATTGCTTTTAAGTATAGAAATGTAATCATACTGTCTACATTACTTTAAATGTGTAATGTTTTTAATTTATTGCTCTTGTGCATCATACTTAATAGGTTATTGTATCAGTTATCTATTTAGTTTTATGTTTTTCTACACATATATTATACTTGAATAGAATACTTTATATGCAATATTTTTTTTTTTCCAATAAATAGATTAGTATAGTTTTAGTATTATGATAAAAATTAATAAATTAATAATTCTATAGTAGAGGGGGATGAAATAAAAATAAATATTTTCATTGTTGATGTTCTAAATTAAATTTAAAAAATTTATTTTTATATAAAATTATTTAATTATTTAATTTCTTCTTTCTTTGTCGTGTGTTTTCAGTAACTTAATTTGATAAAAATGTTTTATATGATGATATATTTTCTTGATTACACTAGTTAGGATTTAAATTTCTTTACATCAAATGCTCCATTTTGACCCAAAATACTTATCTAATAACAATTGATTTATATTTTCAAAATTCATAAAGGGTTTCTTAAAGAAAGTGATTTACAATTGAGCTATATTCTAATTAAAGGTTTTTCTATTTTCTTTTCTATTTTTCTAAACCATCTTTTTTCCTATCAAGTTCTTAAACAGAATCCATGAGCTAAGCATTTCGAAACTATTAATATCATACGTCAGGTTACAGTCATTTATTTTCTTTGGAGAACAAAAATGTAAAATTAAGGCATTCAGAGAATAAGAGGTTTCTTTTTCTTCCAAGGCGCGGTTTTTATTAAATCTATTTTCAAAAACAAAAAAAAAAAAACAGAAGGCATAAAACATAATACAAGTGCACACTGCAGTTTCGTAAGTTGATGTTATTTTTTGTTTGTTTGTTTTAATTTTACTCAGCAAGTGCCATTTCGTCCTAGAAAATTTTCGTTCTCAACTCTTCTTTCTATTTTATCAGAAAACCTCACATCTTATTATTTTTATTTTAGACATTTTACTCCAGATTTTTCTAAAACATGATCAATAAAAAAAATTTTTTTGTTGTAAGAGAAAAGCATGGATGAAATACTAAAAATAAATAAATAAAAAAAATCTACGAGTGAACTGGTGTTTATTCATTTCGAGTTTCCAAGATAAAAATAAAACTGCCTCATCTAGGTTCTTTTTAATTTTATTTCAGAATCACCCTGAATCGTAAAAATATTTTGCGCAAGCATGGACTCAAAGACGGAGCCAGACATAAATTTACCTGAATAATGTTTTATGTAGTTATTGGAAAAAACGCCAACCGTGAAAACGTAAGAAAGCGTATCTCCAAAACATTTATTATTTGTCGGGAAGAATTTCTTGAATTTTTACGTGCCTTTAATCATAAAATCGCACCAATATGCAAGGGAAAAGGTGTTTCCTCCCTATAGCGAATACAGCTTCTTTCTCTGTTTAATATTTCGTTTTATATTTAAAGATGTTTAACAAAGTAGTGTTTGCAAATGTGATATTTCAGAGGAAACTAAATTTAAATTTTTTTCGTAAAAAAGTTGTTACTTTTTTTTTATTGTCGCCTGTTTTTGGTTAATTATATTCTTAAAATATTTTATTGCTGTTAAATATAGAAATGCTATTATACTGTCTATATTGGATTAAATGTGTAATACTTTTAGGTTAATGATCTTCTGCATCATACTTAGTAATTGGATCACTATCCATTTATTTCTATGGATTTCCATACATGTAATACTAATAAAAACCACTTTATATGCAATATTTTATTTTACAAAGTTTGAAACTAGTTTTTGGTATTGTAAAAAAAAGTAACAAACAATTTAGGAATTCTGCAGTAAGGAGACAGTAGAAATAAATATCTACATTGTTAATGTTCAAAATAACAATTTAAAATTTATTTTGATATAAAAATATTTAGTTATTCATTTTTCTTTTCTGTTTTTTTTTTTTTTTTATTTAATGAAAAAATATTTCAAAGGATGACACATTTTAATGATTACCCAGCAAAGATTTATTTCTTTATAAAGCAATGTTCCATTTAACCCCAAATTACTTATCTAGTAAACAATTGATTAATATTTGCAAATTTATACACTTTTCATTAAAAAATTATTTTTGCATTTAAGCTGTATTCTACGGAGTAAGGAAGTTTTTGTATTTTATTTTCTCTCTAAAGCAACATTGTTTTTCTATCAAGTTCTTAAACAGAATCCATGAGCTAAGCATTTCAAAACTATTAATATCATACGTCAGGTTCCAGTCTTTTATTTACTTTGGAAAACAAAAATGTAAAATTCAGAGAAAAATAAGAGGTTTCTTTTGGGGCCAGGCTTTTTATTAAATCTATTTTTCAAAAAGAAAAAGCCATGAAGGCATAAAAACATAATACAAGTACACACTGCAATTTCGTGAGTTGGTGTTTTTATTTCTTTTTGTTTTACTCTGAGGAAGTGCCCTTTCGTCCTCGAAAATTTTCCTTCTCAACTCTTTCTTTCTAACATCAGAAAACCTCACATCTTATTATTTTTATTTTAGACATTTTATTCCAGATCTTTCTAAAACATGATCAATAAAAATTATTTTTTCTTCTAAGAAGTAACGCTTGGATAAAATACTAAAAATAATGAATAAAAAAATCTACGGACTGAACTGGTGTTTATTCATTGCAAGCTTCAGATAAAAAATAAAACTGCCTCATCTAAGTTCTTTTTTTTATTTTATTCAGAATCACCTGAAATCGTAAAAATATTTTGCAGAAACATGGATTCAAAAGACGGGCGAGACATAAATTTACCCTGAATAATGCTTTATATAGTTATTGGAAAAAACGCCAGCCGTGGAGACGTAAAAAAGCGTATCTCAAACATTTATTATTCGTTGGGAAGAATTTCTTGAATTCTTTTACTGCTCCTTTTATACTGTTTTTGTAATATATGCAAGGGAAAAGGTGTTTTTTTTCCTCCTTATAATAAAACAGCCTACACTGTTTATATTTCTATATTTATAGATGTTTAACAAAGCAGTGTTTGTAAATCATGACATTTCAGAATAATAGAATTAACAGTTTTCGCCGTAAAAGTTGTCAGAATTTATTTTTAGTTGCCGCCTTTTTTGTTAGTTATATTCTTAAAATATTATATTGCTTTTAAATATATTGTAAATATAATTATACTGTCTATTATTAATACTGTCTTATTTAAATTACTCATTAAAATATTTGTTTACTTTAATACATCTGTACTGAATGTTCTTAAGAAAAATATTATTGCATTTTATTGTTTTTCATTACATTTGATTAATGTTTTGTTTGCATGATGTGACACTCTTTTTTTTTAATTTTTCAAATAATTTTCATATATCATTTTGTAACTTCAACTGTTGCCTGAGCTTGGTGTAATATTTAATGCCTTTTGGCAGTTATATTTATGTATTGCAGTTTAGAATAATATTATATATGTTGTATCAATTTTTACCGAAATTTACTAGAAATTTATCGAAATTTCTATAGAACTTTAAGAAGAATTTTATTGAAATTTACCACAAAAGTATAGTAACGGTAGCAAGTAACAATCAAAACTAAGAACCACATTTTAAAAACATCAATTAAATATAAAATTTAAAAGAAATGAACTGGGTAAATGATAAAAAGGGAAGATTAAAAAGAATTTAAGAAACGTAAGAGCTTTAAAAGTTACAAAATAAAATAAATCAGCCTTTTATTATAATAAATTGATAAAAGTTTGGTAGCCATTTTTCTTCTTTTGTTTAAAAATATTTTTAGGGTGTTTAAGTACGTGAAATAGCCTAAAAATAATCTGATTCATATTCTATACTGCATCTATATTATAGTTATAAAGATGAGTTAAATCTGTTTAAACAAGAGTTAGATTACCATGACTAGCTATAAACTAAATAATTCTGAAATCATTAAAAAAATTTTTGAGTTCAAAACCTTAGGGGAATAGCAGGAAAGTACTTCTTTGTGATTAAGGAATTAGTTGATTCTATGTATAATTTATACCCCAGCTTATTAAATTTTCTTTGTGCCTTTTTGTAAATAAGATTTTGAGACATTTACATTAATGGTTTACATTTAGTTACATTAATTATTTTTTAATATTAATGTGAAATCATTACTGTAACTAAATGTAAACCATTAATGATTTCACATTAATGATAGATTTAGTAAATTTACATTTAATTTACTTCTTTTTGCGAGATTCTTTCTTACCGAAAATTCAATTTTACCATGAAAGGCAGAGGGTATAGCAAATTTTGGTCAGTAAACGTATTAAAATTTTTGTATGGTAGCTATAATATTATTCTATGATGCAATATTTTTTTGTTATTCTAAAAAAGACAACGAAATCATATTATATGCACATTTCGTAAAGAACCATTTAGCTCTTTTATTTAGGTCTAATGCAAAACAGTTAATCAATAAACACATTACATTCGTTATAAATACTTATTGATGGTATACTAGTTCATGACTATTTTTAAAGATGACGCAGGCAAAAACCAATTTTTGTTATCGATTTTATTACCATCCTATAACAAACTGTAAGAATTTCTTTTATAAAATAAATATTATAAGGAATCATATTGATTGGATTTCTCTTAAACGGATGTGGTATAGTTTATAGTGGCTTTAAAAGGTCATAATTATTTTGGACTATTGGTTGAGATCTTTTAGTATCTCAGTAGTACTCAAAATTCTGATGTTATCGGCGGGAAACCAGCAAGAGCTAAGGAAGAATCATAATTGATTCAACGATTGTAAATGATTCACAATTTAAGGCATCTCTGCAATCATAAAGTAGTTTCAGTTAATCTTTTATTTTTCTCTGTAATTCAGAACCCTACACACTGAAAGCATAAGAAATGGAAGGCACAATACCTTATTTATAAATATACATAGTATTTTATTCTGAAATATTTCGGTTTAATCAAAGTTAAAAATTTAAGATATACGATTGTTCTAACTAAATTTGCTATGTATGAAACCTAGGTACTTCAATTCACTCACGATGGAAAGGAGAACTCCATTGAGAAACAGCTGATAATTTGATAAGTGATTGCTTTTCTTTTAACTAAATAGGGAGTTGAATTTTAACCTAATTTTTTTAACCATTCTGATGAAAATTAGAATTTCCTGAATTAAGTAAATTTATAACATCGTTGTCTGCTTTGAAATCATAAAAATAAGACGCCAATGAAGACAATTATGATACGATGAATTTCAATTTCTTTACATTTTTAATCCCATATATATATATATAATAATTTCTTTCAAACCTTGTTGACGTCAATATAAGAGAGAAACTTATCCAAGAGTTTTATTTTCTATCACAAAGTTTTCAATAATACCCTTGGGTCAATTTAAGAAATTTTTTGTTTATACAACTATTTCATGAATTGATTTCGTGGCTTCTGGTGTCTTCACCTGGCTGCATTTATTTTTTCTCATACATCAGGATACATCATACATTAGGATTCTCATAGATCAAGATACACTGAGATTCTGATAGAGATATAGCAGATACCACGATGCCTGAAAGAGTACTGATTCAAATTATTCAATTAAATAATTTAAAGAGGAATCTTCAGAGCAATTATTAAAATTTTCATTAAATTGAGCTACTCAGTTATATAGACAGTTGTGTATACTGAATTGTATATTCTTAAATTTCTATTAAATTTCTTGAAATGAACATACTGCAATACACACGTGCACAAATAGGCCAACATAGACTCTGCTTACCTTTACCATCAATGGCTCTTAGACACAGATAGCTCTCTCTCCGACCTTGTTTCACCTGTTTTACAACTGCCATTGATGTATGGTAAATGTTGCATATCGTTAATAGCTGATCAATGTGTTCTGTACTTTGGCGAAACCCATAAATCTCCCCATGTTGCAACGATTTGAACAATCATTTAATACAGCACGATCATAAACATCTATTTATAATCTTATAAAGACTCACCCGCATTAAAATAATTTTACGCCCTGGCAATTTCGTCTTTTGAATATTTTGCCTGAAAGTCATAGATTTATTTTCACTTAAGCTAGTTTTATTAACAACTTTAACGTAAGCATTTCGATCAAAAAAAGACAAATTCATTTTATTCAATAATTTTAATTGTATAAGTTCATTTTTTTTTGCACATTTTGTTACTGAAATACATTGGAATCGGTTTCATTCAGACATCATGTTTGATGGCACAATGAATTTAGTTTGCTCCTTTGATAATGAAGTTGTAGGATATGATAAAAAAATATAATCTTAAATTTTTTTACATGCATTACAACCAATCTACATATACATCTGTTGCTGAAACTTGCAATTAAGATTATATTTTCATATATCTCTAAAATGTGCAGAGGAGATATCTCCTTATAAATTTTGTTATTTAATTTGCTAATTCAAGCATTTCGTAAAATACAAATTTTTTTGTTCACAGAAAAAAAAACAGAAATAGCTAGTGACAAAAGGAATTTGTCACTAACCATTTCCGTGTAAGAATTTGAATTAGATTGTGAATTTAATTTGAATTGTGACGTTTCTATAAAAATGTCCTTTTCAGGTTAATTGACAATAAATAACATTTAAAAAAATATAATAAAATATATGTGAAATGAAAAACAAGGTATCTCCATATAAATTAAAACAGCCCAATTTTTTGTTTAAAAATAATTGCGAAACACATTTGCGTAAATATGAAATAGTCTTTTATTATTAATTTTGCTGAGCTGAACACAAAAAACAAGTAGTATAAAAAAATTTTAAAGTCAATTCCTACTTTTTTTCACTATATTTCAGAAAGTCATTTATAAATAATTTTCATTCATTTTTTATGTTTATCTGGCGCCATCTCTTGGTAGATATATGCACCTTAAATCCAAAAAAAAACTAAAATTAATTAATTAAATTTAATTACTGAATTAATATTTGAAAAAACTGTATTAACATCACCACTACAAGTTCAAAAAAATGTATTTAAACTGGAGTGGATGAATAAAAAGTATTTTATAAACGATTGAAAATTTGAACAAGATATATATAGTGAGAGTGTGAGATAATAGAAGGATTGAATAATAGGGAAAATTGACAATTGGCTCATGTTTAGGCGATGTAGTTAGATTGCCCTTCAGTTTTCTTGAAATGTATGCGAAAATGAAATATAGTAATATATATGTTTATATAGTATAAGTCACAAATTATATTAATTTGTAAAATATATAACAACGTTTATAAAAAAAAATAAAATAAAAACAAAAATGCAATTAAACCATTATAAATATGATAAATATATGCCTCATATATTGAATATATATGAAATATGTAAATATAAATATATATTACACACAAATGAAATATCTGAAAAGTACAATTTAGAAATGTAGTTCCCAAGACAAAGGCTTTATAGATACTATTGGATAAACACTTTGGAGCTTATTAGTCTGTTAGCTGTAAACGATGTTTTGTACGAGAAAGAAATGATTTCAGTGAATTTGTGTTTTAGTTAAACACGTTATAATTATAGACCTGTGATGTCAAGTAAGTTCGTTAATCCTGCTAATAATTTTTTGCAATATATTTGGAAAATGTATTATTGGAAGCCCTTAAATGTTCCTTTATTGGCATATGGCTATTTAGCATAAAATAAATGGCTATTTTTATCTCAGAGAAAAACAATGTCATCAAAACCTGTCCCATGCAATTTACAAAAGAATTTTCCTTTTTTTTTTTAAATAAAATGTCAAAGTCTTGCTAAATTCTTACAAAAAAGCGAATATAAAAATCGTTACCTTGTATATTTTTTCAAAGTGAGGAATATTTCTTTTTTAAACGACATTTCAAATGTGTATTTCAAAACAAAACAAAACAAAATAACTCGTCATTCAAGAAGCTTTAAGTTTTTGGTTTTATCCCATGACGTTGGTGTCTAAACAAAACAAACAAAATACTTGAAAAAGAAATGACAGCTGGGAAGGAGAAAAGTACAAAAACTGTCAAGAAGAAAGTTAGTTCTTTTTTTGGTGTAAATCCCAAAGTATTTTTCATTTTATTTTCATCTTTTCCATTTCAACTGTTCGTTTTTTACATTCTTATATACATTGGGGAGAAATGCCTTTTCAAATCCCTCAAAGATAAACAACTACCTAAAGAATAAACACGACTTTTGCATAAACTTTTTTAAAAAAATTAGACCATCAAAATTGCATAAGTGAGGATATTCGGATGTTCAGTTCGAAACCTGACAAATAAGGCTGAGCTGAAGATTCTTATTGTACAGTAGGTCAGAAATAAAGATCTGCATAATAATATTTCTATTGAGTTGGAGGCCTGTAGAGCCCATAGAATTTCCACCCTGTGTTCTTCCTTCCAAATAGCACTGAACAATCTGACTGTAATTAATATAATAGGCTAACTGAGACACACCCTAGCTAACTATTAATTTGCTACAGATGTGTAGTTCTAGTGGCACATATATTAATGCATAACTACATTATAATACAATTATAGTTATATTGATACATAGTGGTACAATGTTATAACTGACAACTGACGTATCGTTTAGAGTGGACACTTAATGTCTCTTAACCATCTCATCGGATTTAATATTTAAATACATTTCATCTTTCCATTTCAACTGTTCGTTTTTACATTCTTATATACATTAGGAGAAATGCTTTCCCAAATCGCTCAACTACCTAAATATTAAATAATATTTTTGTAAATATACTTTTTTTTTAAAAAATGATACTTTTAAAAAAAAATTCCATCAATATTGCGGAAGAGGGTAGACAGAAGCTCCAATTACCACTCCGGGGTTCTTCCTTCCAAATAGCATTGTATAATGTGAGTGTAATATAGTAGGCTCACTGAGACACACCCTAGCTAATTCTTAATTTGCTGCATTTATCTGTCTCCAGTGACGTATGTATTAATACATAACTACATTATAATACAATTATATTATATTAATACATAGTAGTACAATATTATAACTGACGACTGGCCTATAGTTCAGGAGTGGAGACTTAATGTATCTTAACCATCTCAAATGAATTAATATTCAAAACATTTCATCTTTCCATGTCAATTGTTCGTTTTGTATTCTTATATACATTGGTAGAAAAAAATACAAAAGATAAACGATTTGTTTTAAATTAAGAAATTAAAACTGATATTTAGGTATTTGTTAAAATCCCTCAAAGATAAACAAATACCTAATGATTAAACACGACTTTTATACATATACTTTTTTTTTTTAATTATTCCATCAATATTGCGGAGGGCCATTGAACAAAATGAATGTAATTTAGTAGTCGCACTGAGACACAACTTAGCTAATTCTTAATTTGCTACATTTATCTGTCTCCAGTGGCGTATGCATTAATACATAACTGCATTACAATACAATTATAATCATTATAATATATAATTGCACAATATTAAAACTGATATCTGGCTTATCGTTTAAGGAGTAGAGAGTTAATGTCTCTTAACCATCTCATTATAGTTAATATTTAAATACATATTTAGAGGGCCTGCATAATTAATGTTAGGATAATATTATAACATAGTTAAAAAAAAATCGTGTTGTTCAGATGATTTTAACTTTTTCTGTTTTGTCCTACGACATTGGTGTTTAAACAAAAAGACAAGAAATAATACTTGAAAGAATAGAACAATAGTCAGAAAGGAAAAAAAGAATCCCAGAAACTCACAGAAAGAAAGTTTGCCCTTCTCAGTATAAATCAAACATTATCTTTATCATTTTCTTTTTATTTGTATTTCGAATATTCGCTATATATTCGTATGTATATTGAAAGGAATAAGATATTAGATATAGCAGATATGAAAAAACGGTGGGACATAGCTTTATACAGTATGAGTACAAACTGTGCCAGCAATACTACGAAAATCTACAAGAGACAGCGCGAACGGACTTTCACCAAATCTTATATTATTATCTTTTCGATATAAATCTAAACCCGGGGCTATTCAGAAGATATCCTGGAAGATTTGTTTTCTTATTTGTTGTTCCGTTGAAGCAACTACTTCTGATCTTTAAGCTCAGCTGTTACAAAGTGTGGAGTTGGACATTGCTCGTTTTTCGCATCTGTTGAAAATGAGACACAAGTGTTTGTTATTTACAGATCGCGACACTTCTATTTGAGCAATCAGTTCCATTGCTTAGATTCTTACTTCTGGAGATTTCCTCATAGTAAAGTGTGTTTCATGTGATTCAGAAGGTGTATTTTTGAATGCAATTTCAGGCTTCAGATATTTTTAATGCTTCAAATCATACGTATCGTTCTATCTTTAATGGTTCGATATTTCTAAAATAAATATATATTTTATTAATGGATAATTTAGACAAAATATCAAATATATCATTTTCGAATTTAAAAAGAATATTGCTTGCTATAAATAAAAGTTATATGAAAGTAAGAAACATTAGATTACCTTATCATGAATATAATATTAAGTGTTGTATCAAAATATATACCATAATTGTTTTATCAATGAAATTTAAGACAAAAATTTCCTCTTAATAAATTATTCAATCCAAAAATATAAAGCTTCGAAATGAGGAGTTCAAAACCTTAAGTATTAAATTCTTGATTCTGAAGAATTTTTGCTTCGTTTCCCATATTCTTTTTCTTGTGATTTATTTATTTGCGGTGATATTGATGAAAAATTCAAAGTTAAAATGCCAGTTAAGTTATGTGTAAAAAGGAACGTTGGTTAAAATTTGATATTTTCTATTATTTTCAAATGAAAGTCGACGTTGAAAGCCTAACATCTTAAAGGTCTAAAAATCTTAAAGGCTTATTTTATTTTATCTATCAATTCTATAGTTAAATATGTTTTGAAAACTTATCTTGAATGCAAAAAGTAAATTAAGGTATCTTACCGTCATGCATTATCTGAATTTATATTGAAGGTCAGTTAAGTAATAAAAAAATTGTTTCTATATAACTCGATGATGATAACAGTGTAATGATGGATCCCAGTGTAAGTAGTATATGATTACAAGAATCAATTTGTCTTTCTTCCAGGCCTTAGAAAACCATTAAAAGAACATTAGATATTGATCTAACAAAATTACAAAACCTATATATTTCAAAAATATATTATCTACATATTGTATAACAAAATGTATTTTAAGTATGTTTGAAATGTATGAAATATATTTTTAGTATAAGTATCTGATAATATAATTTTGTCAATAATCGCAATACCGTCATATATTAACAATCGTTATTAAACTTACATGTAGTAGCAATCAATAACGTTTCACAATTTTTGTAAACTTAATTTTTTTTTTAAATTTAAAACAAAGTATTGTATAGTAATTAAATATCTAAAAATATTTTCATATTTTATTTGTATAATTATTAGATACAATCAGGCATCAAACATTTTATAATATTAATTATGGTACTAAATTAAACGTTATTATTAATAATATGTATTTTAATAAAAAAGGTAAGGTATTTGACATGTTTTTTTGATACAAAGACCCATTGTATTATTTCTAATTGTTGTGGTGGTAGAATAAAAAAGATATTGTCTTAAGATGGCCCAAATTTACGTCCTACATAAAAACAAGTAATATAAAAAAAAAAAAGTCAATTCCTACTTTTTCACTATATTGCAGAAAGTACTTTATAAATAATTTTTCATTAATTTTTTTAAGTTCATCTGGGCCCATCTATTGGTATATAAATGCAACCTAAATCTAAAAAAATATAATTAATTAATTTAATTTAATGAATTAATTAATATTTGAAAAAAAGCTGTATTAACATCAAGTGTCATCCACTACAAGTTAAAAAAAATGTATTTGAACTTGAGTGGATGAATAAAAATATTTTATTAACGATTGAAAATTTGAAAAAATATATATAGGGAGTAGTGTGAGCTAATAGAAGAAATTAAAAAAACAGAAAAGACACATCAAAATGTAGAAAATATCCTTAAGTGATTTAGCCGAGTCTGTTTTCAATAAAGCATTTTCTATTAATTAATTGTACCTTGTACATTTTTGTTGTATTTCATACATTAATGTAAATTTTTACTTGTATTTAAATTTCAATTACAATAACAAAATAATTAATTCATTAACATGTAATTGTAATTTAACTGAATCTCCTGCAATTAAAAATTTTAACCTTTTGATATAATTTTTTTTTTTAATTTCAACTTTAGTAACAATTCATTTATAAATCAAAAACATTTTTAATTTATAAAATTGTAAAACTCTTTTAATATTCATTCGTAAACACATATTTACATATTTACTCTGTATTTCAATAATGCAATCACATTTCCGCAATAAAAATATAATAACAATAATAATAGCATTTTCTATTATGTGTATAACATTTTAAACATTAAATTGCAAATACAACAACTCATAATACACGTCTGCAATTGCCTTAGATGGAAAAAAGATAAATAAATAATAAGATAAAACACAAAATGATATTTTAATAAAATAAATAATAAAGATAAAACACTAATGAATATTTTGACGTCAAATTTCACTCAGATATCAAGAAGGACAGTGCCAACAACCTAAAAAAAAAAAAATTGAAATTCCATAAGCCCCTGGAATTTTAAACTATAAATTGGTCTTACTTTTTGGACAGAATAGTACAATAATATTTCCGCAATAAAGATATAATAATAACAATAATAATAGAATTTTCTATCATTATTTATATAAGCATTTTAAAAATTAAATTGCAAATACAACAAATCATATTAAATGTCTGCAATTGTCTTAGATGGAAAAAACAAAAACAAATTAAGAAATGGGAACTTTCATTTCATTCATCTCTAGAAAAATATGGTGACATAGTTTTAATACGACAATGTCCATCATTAGAACAAGTAATATAAAAAGTAAAAAAAAAATTAAAGTCTGTTACTACTTTTTTTTCACTATATTGCAGAAACCTCCTTTACAAATAAAGTTGAAATTTTCCCCTTACATCTGGCGCCATCTATTATTAGATACAAGCAACTTTTTTTTTCACTATATTGCAGAGAGTCCTTTATAAATAATTTTCATTCATTTTTAAGTTTATCTGCCGCCATTTATTGGTAACTTAAATCTAAAAAAAAAAACTAAAATTACTTAATTTAATTTGATTAATGAATTAATATTTGAAAAACTGTATAACATTCAGTGTCATCCACTACAAGTTAAAAAAAATGTATTTGAATTTGAGTGGATGAATAAAAAGTATTTATTTATATGATTAAATAATTGAACGAGATATATATAGGGAGAGTGTGAACTAATAGTAGGAATTTAAAAGAGAGTAAACTGTAATCCTCAAGATTTTTTCCATCGGACATTTCCTATTTAATTTATAAAACTTTAAAACGGTCTTTTTAAATTCATTTTTAAATAGATATGTATTTTTATTTTAATAATACAATAATATTTCAACAATAAAGATATAATAACAATAACAGCATTTTTTCTATTATGTGTATCAGTACTTTAAACATTAAATTGCAAATACAACAAATCATAATAAACGTCTGCAATTGTCTTAGATGAAAAAAATATAAATAAATATGAGGATAAAAACACTAAATAATATTTTAATAAAATAAATAATAAAGATAAAATACTAATGAATATTTTGAAGTCAGATTTCACACAGATATCAAGGATAGTGCCAACAACCTAAAAATAAAAAAAAAATTGAAATTCTATAAGCCCCTGGAATTTTAAACTATAAATTGGTCTTACTTTTTGGACACAGTAGTACAATAATATTTCCGCAATAAAGATATAATAATAACAATAATAATAGCATTTTTCTATCATTATTTATATAAACATTTTAAAATTAAATTGCAAATACAACAAATCATAATAAATGTCTGCAATTGTCTTAGATGGCAAAAAAAACAAAGGAAGAAATGGGAACTTTCATTTCATTCAGCTCTAGAAAAATATGATGACATAGTTTTATTTCGAGAATGACCATCATGAGAGAAAAAAAGGGTAAACTGTAATCCCCCAAGGTTTTTCCATCGGACATTTCCTATTTTCAACCTATATTGTTATCCAACCTATATTAAAAAGCGGAATTTTAGAAAATGAAGTTCTTTTCCATACTTTTTTTTTTTTTTTGCTGAGCAACACTTTTATGAGAAAAAGGAAAGAATTTTTGTGATTTTATTTATTTCCTCATCTTCAAATCGTATAAATAAAATGCTAATAAAAATTACGATAACTGTTGTAAAAAAAAAGTTCAGCGTAAAAGAAAAATACTAAAAATATATTTTTTTTCCCCTGTTTTATGAAAAAAAAATTGAGTCTCTAAACTTGGAATTTCCACAAAATAAATCTAATATATCCGATTATTTTTTTTTTATCTCTACAAACATTTTTGTCTATTTATTTCTCTCTTTTCTCTAAATTAGAAAAGTGTAAAATAAATATATAATAATTTTTTTTTGTACAAATACTCTATAATATTGCAGCTGAACTTTGAAAATCAAAAATAAATTTTAATTATATAGCAGCAAAAAAAAATCAGAAATTCATCTTTATAATATATAAAGATGTTTATAGTATAAAGATTTACAAGTATTGCTACTTAAATCTATAAATATTTATAGAATAAAGAGTTACAAGTATTGATACTTTAATCTATATTCATGGTATAAAGATTTACAAGTATTTCTACTTAAATCTATTAATATCTATAGTATACAGATTTACAAATATTGCTATTTAAATCTATAAATATTTGTAGTATAAATATTTACAAGTATTGCTACTTAAATCTATAAATATTTATAGTATAAAGATTTACAACTATTGCTTATTTGCTACTAAATCTATAAATATGTAAGATTTAAATGTAATTATATTTAAATCTGAAATATATGTTTTTGCAGTTAATGAAATCAAATTTATGCTAAGTTTTAGTTCATTTTTTAAAAAAAAAAAATTGTTAATTCAATCTATACTACAGTGTTTTACAAAATAGATAAACAAATTCCCTCTTTTAAATAATAATAACTTTATAAGTAATAAATATTTGAATAGGTTTTTAATTTTTCATATAAGTTATTAAACACTAATATTTGTTGTTGAAATTCAACGAAAACTTATATGGTACCCTTTTCTGGTCTTTTTTTTTTTCTGCTATATGATTCCCGTGGAATGCATGGTTCTTATATTTCAAACAAATTGTTAATTCAATTTATACCACAATGTTTTACAAAATAGATAAAAAAATTCATCTGTTAAATAATAATAACTTTAGAAATAATAAATATTCGATTAGATGTAATTTTTCATATCAGATATAAAACATTAATATTTGTTAATATTGAAATTTAATGAAAACTTATATGTTCCCCGTTTCCTGTCCTTTGTCTCCTATACTATATAATTCTCACAGGAATGCATGAATCAGTTGCTATGAAATTGAACTTATAAACACTACTAGTTTTAAAATGAGCATTGTTGTAGTGTCTATATAGATATTAGAATTTATCACATTCCGTACTGAAGTTGATCACTCATGGAATATGAGTTCTATGCTTTTGGTATATATCAACTTCGATGTGTGTGGTAATATGCATTTATGAATATTTATTTTAGTGTAAAATGTTTGGTTACCATTGCATATTCCTTGTGCTGTAGCTATATATTTTACATATGTCCATTGGAATGATTTGTATATGAAGGTCTGTAGCTCTAACCGGATTGAAGCTGGAAACAGGTCCATTGCCGTAGTAGCGAATGTATCTTTTGTGCAGCATTTTAATTAGCAGGGTTCTCTTTGAAACTTCAAAGCGCAGACGGTCAAGTCTGCATATTACATTACTGGCAAAATGGAAGTTTATAAACACTGCTGTGATGTGAAAATATTTGTGCTTGTTTATTTATTATGGGGATCTTCCGAAAGGAAATAGAACGCTTTGACGGTGGTAAAATGATAAGCCGTGTTATGTACAGATGTTTTGGATATATTGGAATTTCGGACACACAGATTTCCAAAAGCAAATGCAAGAACATTTTGATTGATTCACTTGTCTGTTGTTCTAATGCAGGTGGAAATACAGAGATAATTCATCTTTTGTAATAAAGCAATAATATGCCATAAGCAAGGCCTGCACGGTGTTACTCATTTAGCACTACCCAAGCGGCACGTGTAGCTTGAAGATATGCTACGGATGAGAGTAACACCACTGTACAACTCTTTACTGTCCTATTATACCGGACCTACGGTTTAAAGTGGATTCCGACATCCATGACACCGCCGAACGAACGAATTCGTAATCGAAACATGTGGTACCGAGTGCCACAGCGCTAGCCACTCAACCATCAGGCCCCTGTTCCCCTTGTCTAATTGTAAAATATTTTTAATTCAGTTGACTGATGCAATAACCATCTTGAGGTTGTTATGTTATTTAGTTATTACGGCTTTTTAACAAAAAAAAAAAGTTTTTTTCTTATATTTTGTCAGTTTTGATATTAAATCTATAAAATAATAATTATATCTACTGGAATTAAACAACTTATTTTGCTACTACGAGGGACCTGAATGGCCGATTGGCTAGCGCTCTGGCGCTCGGTACCACAGGGTTTCGGGTTCGAGTGCCGGCGGTGCCATGGATGTTTGTAGTAGTTCGAATCCACTCTAAACCGTAGGTCCCGGTCTAATATGATTAATGAGTGTTGCGGAGGCATTGTTGCTACGCGTTCGTGGCTTATCTTCAAGTTACACTCGCTCCCTGGGTAATGCAAAGCGAGTAACATCTGTGGAGCGCTTGCCTTAAGGCAACCGAGACAACTGTCTAAGTGTTTTCCAGCTGCATTAGCAGAAAAAAATTTTTGCTAATATGTGTTAAAAATTATCGTAGAGAGTTGAGGGGGCATTGTTACTCCGCGCCCGTAGTTTATCTTCAAGTTACACGCGCCCCCTGATGAGTGCTAAGGGAGTAACGTCGGTGCAGCCCTTATGGCATAAAAAGATCTAGTATTAGCCAGCTTCAGTAGGAAAAAACTATGTGTTAAACTGCAATGCCCATAATTGATTTTTGATGCTGATGTCTATATTCTACTTTGCAGGTCGCCCCGATCCTGTTCGGAACTGCATCGTGACAAACCGCTCTCACACCTGGTTGAACGTAGACTGCGAAGCCGGCTATAACGGTGGACTTCCCCAGAGGTTTCATTTGGATGTCTACAACTCAGCAGTGGACCACCTGCAGCTCAACATGACCTCCATCGACGCACCAGTGTTTTCGGTAGGGAACTTGCCCCCTGGCACACCCTTTGTGTTCGTAATCTACTCTTCGAATGAAAAGGAAAAAGTAATTCGGTAGCTCTTCTGGGAAATACGTTGTCTATTCGTGATCAAGAAAATGGTAAGTCATAGTATTATAATAAGTATTTATCTCTTTATTCGATCTTCTTTGTGTTTCATCGTGTTCTTCTTTTGTGTTTCAACTGTACATCTATAAAATTAAGGATCCAGCTTTTTCCCCCCCAAATTAATTATATTTTCAAGTAACGAATATTCATGTAAAAAAATTATTTATACTCGTATTTTAATTAAATTCTTGTAATTTGTTATAGAAAAATTAAGATTTTGAAAATATTACTTCAAGAGTTTCTTGTTCATATACATAATATTCAATCAATAAAACACATAAATATTCGATATTTTGGGGCATTTCTAATAGAAACTTATCATCTCAGCTTTTGATTTTTATGATGGTCGCACACGAAAATGAACATGGAATCCGCCTATGCAGAAAAATTGGCAATCAATATCAATGCAGTTAAATATATTTTAACGTATACATAGTTATGGACCTACACCTATAACTGACCCCTACGGCTGACAACCCTGCACGATGTTGTTATTTCTTATCCCACTTGTTTAATAGCATCATCTAGACCAAATCCATGAACCCATGTCTTAAAACAAAGAGTTATAATAAATGATAAAAAATTTAGCTTCTTTTTGTTCTTCATCTTGCTGCACAAACACATGGAACACCCAAAGGGAGAAATCTGACTTCAGCCCCACTGTTAAACCCTGGCAATAGGTACCCATTTTAATCGCATTTTACGACATGCATGGGCTACAATGGAGCTATTCTAACCCCGACCCACACGGGACTACCCTACACAGCAATAAAAAAAAAAGAAAACATATCCTGTCTCGAAATTTGCCAATAGTCAGACGGCCTTGCCCCACGATGGGGTTGTTGCACCAATGAAGTATGCATAGTTAATCTTATACGAAAAGTTTCATTTAAAATTATTATATACGTCCATAAAATCATAATAATTTATAGATTTGAATTTAAGAATTAAAGGATCGTATAAAAATGATCCATTTGGCCCACTTTTATTTTGTTAATATCCTAACCAAATCTGATGAATATATTCATACCGATACAAGAGTTTACTTTTTATTTTTAATAAAGGTTGCCAGTCAGATTACAAATTACTGGTTGACAAAATTTCATAATCTGCTTATATATATAAACTACTTTATATCACATTACACAATATTTATATCAGCATTTAAAAGAGTATTCATATCGATAGCACTGACCCCCTATCGATACACCCATAAAATAATAATAATTTATAGATTTAAATTTATGAATTAAATGTCCAATTTTAAATTTATAAAATTAATTCATTTGATCCACTATTATTCTAATCTTAATATCCTAACCAATACTGATGAATATATTTATACCAATATTTGGATTTACTTTTATTTTAAATAAAATATTCCTATACCGATTACATTTTACTAGTTGCAACTCCATCGGCAAAATTTCATAATCCGCTTAAACATATAAACTACTTTTATATCGCATTACACAGTATTTATATCACCATTTAAGTATTCATATCGATGGCACTGACCCCCTATCGATTAACGTGTCTGTTTCAGAAGCAGCGTTGATGAGCAGTTTGAGCCCTTGGTAACCATCCTGCTGGCCGCCCTGGGAACTCTCCTGGTGATAGGCGTAGTCGCCCTGGCACTGGTTCAAGTCCGCAGGAAGCGACCACGAAAAGGTTTCTATCACCAATTTTACTCTTGATTGAATACCAGCAATTGCATGCGCCGCCACCATAACTCTTTGCAAATATTATGAGCTCCAAGTAATCGGAATAGCTCCTCGAATGGTTATTGATTGTTTCAGAAAGTGCACGTTTATGGATTACGTGAATAATAATTTATAGTGCGAAAGTTTAATTTTTCCTTTAAAGTTATTTTCTCAAACCAAGTATATATTTTGACTATATAAAGCCAATGAACCTTTTGTAGAAGAAGATTTTTTTATTTTGCTGTAGTATCTTGATTGTTTCAGAAACTGCACGTTTATGGATGACGTGAATAATAATTTATACTGCAAAAGTTTAATTTTCCTTTCAAGTTTTTTTTTCTAACCAAGTATATGATTTAACTATTTAAAGCCAATGAACCTTTTGTAGAAGAAGATTATTTTATTTTCATGTTGTATCTTATTGATATTCCTGTAGTAATTCTAATTCCATATTTATACAATTTTACTTATTTTGATTCAGAATACTATTCAATTTTTCAGCAATAAATAATTTTTTATTAATGTAATTTTAAAAATGGAATAAACCTTTTATAAAAGAAAATTGCATGAATGTATTTTTTAATAATATATTAATATTTCTATTGGAGATTCTAATTCAAAACTTATAAGAGAAAAATCAAATATTTAAAATATTTGTTTGTTGTGTTTGTATCATTCATAAGTACTTCAAATGAAAAATATATCAAAAATCTTTATTATTCTAGAAATATTTATTTTTCAGTCTTAAAAATACCAATAAATTTTTTTTTTTAAATTTCTAACTGAAAAGTATTTTTAAAACAAATATTAGCTTATACGCTTTGCTGTTTCTGATAAAGCCTTATTTCTGAAATGAAATATTTTATTTGTTATTCCAAATGCATTCAAAACTTAATGTTTTTATATGTAGAAAAGAAATAACAGTTTGAAAAAATAAATTAAACTAAGATATTTTAAACGACGAAACTTAAAAATACTAGATAAAATGATAAATATTGTGAAATAATATAAATAAATAATCCCATAATAAACAAATACGTTACGAAAATTTGCAAAATAATTTTTGTTCAGCAAATTGCCTTCTGTACAGAAATGAAATTCTTTATAATTATTTATTGAAACGTACAACAAAAAAAAAAGAGTCCAGACACAACAGAATTACTTATTTAAAAGTGTTTTACTTGTGGTATATTACAAAATTCGATATATTTTTGACGAAATGAAAAATTTACAGTAGAATTGAAATAGAAGATTTTTTAACCTTCTCCAAAATAGAATAAATATCTTTACTTTAATTGTAGAAAATATTCAGATTTGTTGATTGATACGTTGGAATATTTTAGTTAATATTTTGATACATCATTTAAATACAAAAATAAATGTAACATAGCGTAAAAATAAGATACGGAGATTTAAATATACATACTTAATAATTATAAATAATTTACTTAAATACTAGTTAAACAGTACATGTAAATAGTAATAACTGTTTCTAAAATATTTTTATTTAAATTACTGACTCTACCAATGAACATTTAAAAAATATAAGAGCAATAGCATTGAAAATATACTGGTTTTCAAATATGTCGTTAATAATGGGAACCCCAACTGTTTAAATTTATTTTACTGATATACAATTAAAATTTGACTAGTTTTAATATATTTGTTAATCAATATATACGATATATATATATATTATGTTTTATTTGTTTTTAATTTAAAGATGGATTTTGATGTTGATTTAATTTCATTTTTTTCTGCATATTTCCAGCTCCAGAATCTATAGAAGAAGATAAAGTAAAGTATGTATTATTTTGATATATATTTTTAAGAATGCAATGAATTACAAATTACATAGAAAGGCTCTTAAAGAAACGTTTTATTTTTTTTAAAGAGTTAAAATTTTTATATTCTTTAGTTATATTTAATTTAAAATAGTAAAATGTTTAAATTACTTTTGAAACAAAAAAAAAATAGAAATAGTTTAGTTGAAATTCAAACAAAATTTTTCAAGGTCCTTTAAATGCAATATTAATTTTGGTTAATTATTATCAAAACTGGTTTTTCAAAGAAAGTGCGATAGATCGTATTAAAAATTTATTTATATTAAATTTATTTTTATTATCATGAACTAAACAATTTTATAAATTTACTACTTTAATTGACATGTTAATTGTTTAAAGACTTAACATCTAACAGATTAATAATTTACAATATTTTATTGTTAATAATATGAAAACACCATGGCATTATTTCACAATTATTCAATGTTTCTTCATATGATTAATATGAATAATTATTAATTTCCTTATTTTATACCTTAAACCTGAAATTTAATCTTTAATTTATATCTGAAACAACATCTTTTTGCATATATTTATATCTGGATGATAAATTCTTGAAAAACTTCCAGTTCAAGAAATGCTTGAATCTTCAAATAATCTGAAAATTCTTTATATGTGATTAGTCAAAGTTATCGTCATTTATTGTGTTTTATTATGAATATGTTTATTATTAATTTATTCTCTTTACAACAAAACATCCCAACTTATCTGACAAAAAAAATGTTTACAAGATTTGCTAATCATTCATCAAGATTATATTAAATAAATCCATGCAGATAAATAACTCATTAACAAAACAAACATTTATGAATTGCAAATTCTGTTGATAAATATCAGCTAATTAATATAATTAATTCTATAAGCTAAAAACACACAAAAAAAAAAAGTCTTAATCAATAAATTTACTTATTTATGCTTATTTCTAAACATTGTCTTATGCTTCTCAAAGGAAATATATGCGATAATAGCATACTAAAAAAATCTGAAAACATTCTGTGGACTGTACATATAACTGATTTTTTTATTACTTAGTATGGACTTACTAACAATAATGTGTTAATAACGAAAAACAATTTGAAATTATATATCTTCAAATTAATGCTATTAAATGATAATTCAATGTAAGGCAATTTAAGCTAGTGTATTTTTATTTATTTATATAAAAACTTACATTTTTTACATTAAATATATATTTCATAATTAGATTTATTCAATGAATATGTTTATTAATCTCCTTATAACGATTCAATTATTCCTTAGAATTAGCAAATCCTCAAAGAAATTATCGGATGAGTTGGCTGAAAATACAGCAGCATGTCCAGATGTTGTTCCTCCAAACAATGGTAAAATATTTCTAATGCATAAACATCGATTTTTTAATTTACTTTAAAAGTGTTAATGAGAAATAGTATTTTATGACATTTCAAAACTAGTTGTTAAAGAATATTAGAAGACATTGTTACAGTCTTGATTTTTTTTTTTTTCCTAAGAGTTCTACCTTGCCTGTTCTCAAGACCCAGTATTGATCGAACCAACTCTTATTCCAGAAGGATGAGTACAACTTTGTTCATTCCAATCGCAATTTGGAATGAATTCCTTCAATTTGAAGAAGTCTGCGCATTAATCAACCCTTTAAACCCTATACACATTCCAGACAATAATTTTAATGTAATAACATTACCTAGATAAAAAAATAAAGATATTGACATTGCAAACGTATCTATATGCAGAGCACACTTGAAATGTGAGCATTGAAAAATAACCACACAACTATTTTTACTTCTGAACAAAAATTTATCAGTTCTCTAATCTCTAAATTGCATTGTTGCATTTGACTCTTTATCATCTTTAATGTCCTATCAGTATGAACATTTATTTCATTTAAATTTTTTTCACTCTAAATAAATTAATAACTTTTAGAAATATGTACAATGGTTTCGAAAGATTATAGAAAATCAGAATAGTTGCAATTACATGCCAAACAGTTGGTAAAATTTTATAAAATTTATGCAATATGCTTAAACATTAATGTTGCATCCGAATATCATATTCAAATCACCTATCGTCTAACGTCATTAGATAAGTAAATGAAAACAGACTTTAAGGGCGAATGATATGCTTCAAGTAGAGAGTGTGTTGCAAAATTTCTCGACGAGTATGTTTTGGATATGTGTACTCGATATTATTTATCTGAAGAATAAGTCGAGCAAATGAGTGAATAGAAATAAGGCAGAGTCCATATTAAGGTGGTTGAATGTGAGATCTTCTGTAATTCGTAGACAATAGAATGTATGTCTAAAAAAATATCAATTTTTAAGAGTACAGCACAAATATTGCAAATTACTGCTATTTGCCCCTAACAAGCAGGAGGCACTCATCTGCTACACCAACCACCTCAGATCATGTTTTATAACAGCCACTGAATCAACTGTGCACAGAAGTCTTTAGAAAAGAGAATTGTAACCAAGTGAAGCACTATGCTCCCCTCACAATGAAAGATTTTATTGAACACTCATCCATATCAATTGGAGTGTAAAGACAAAAAAATCTGTACTCTGGTTGATTAGTACATATTTAATTTGCAAACAAATCTAAATTGTTCCAATATAATATACAAACCGATTTGGTGGGTCCGGTTTATGTGTGTGGGAAGTTATTGCTTTGGATATTACTTTCCCCAAGAGGCGAAATTTCTTCTTGGTTATGTTGAGACGATGTTCTTGATCCAGTTATTCGTCATTACACAGGTTCAATCGATAACCCTCTTTCTGCAAGACGTTAATATTAGACCATATAGATATTGGTTGGTGGAGAATCAGATTGGTGAGTATACTTTTTGTGCATATAGTTTGCCATATGCACAAAAAAGTATATGAACAATTTTTCAGGCAGGAACTTAATTGAAAATCTTTGGTGTGCTTTAGGGAGGCGAATTGCTACACTTAACTTAAACTCTTCGAACCTATTGGGTCTTCGACTTTCCTTGACTCAGTAATGATCTTTGCTGCCATCTGAATTGACAAATAATATCATTTTGATCGTGAAACACTATTTTTGTGCTTGTATAGCTTTTAGAAATGACCACATTCCACATTGAAGCTAGTCACATGTTAAATTCAATCACTATGTTTTTTGGTATATTTCCATGTTTGTTTTTTATATTTTCAATATAGAAAATATCCTATTATTTTCCTTTTTTAATTTTTATGTGAGCCACTTATTTATTAGTGATTTGCCTAATTTTTTAAAATTCCAATGAATAGAAATTTCATAGTCACAATTTTATTAATTTTTTTCTTAATTTTTTGAAGCAAATGTAATAGGACTTGTGACTGACTAGATGATTTCTTTTTAAATGTTGCTGATATTGTTTTCTAAATGGACGAAATATTACATTAAAAAATTATGCAGTTATTTTTTGAACAATAATTCTTGATTATTAATCAGAAATATTTGAAATTTTTTTGCCATTAAATTTACCTTTAATATCTTTTATATTGTACAGATTGATAAATCATATCTCACTCGAGTTACAGTTTATTTTTTATCTTTGTCCAACAGTAGCTTTGTCCAATGATATCATTTATAACATTTCTATTTTATTTTCAATGGCCCTTCTGTATGTAAGAACAGTTGTGCCTTAAGGAATTATAAATCCTATAATATATTCTATAAAAGGTTTTCGTATTAGAAATAATATAAATATTGCTTAAGTTGTTTTGATTGTATTTTGATACTTTATTTATTTTCAGTTTGTGACAGTACGAGTTTAGAAAGTACTGTTATTAAAGATGGACAGTCTCCTGATAGTGCCAAATGCAGTAAAAATTATCGCAATTGCGTTGTAGCTCTAAAAAGATCTTGGAGCTTAAAAGTAAGAAAGTATTTATTTAATGTCAGGTCGTTTAAAAATTTCACAAAGTTATTTATATATGTGTATTATCTTATTAAATTAGAGACAAAATTAAATTCTTAGATGAAAAAAATACAGGATTTATAAGGATTTATGAAAAGACTCTTTTCTGGTGATTTAACTCGCTGTAGAAGATTGTCATAAAATTAAGTTAGACGTTAAATTATTTAAAAACTACAATTAATTATGTTACACTTTTCACGAGTAAATATCATAGAGGGTTTATAATTTGGTATGATATGAAAACCTTATTTTTTTTCTCTATGTGGAACTTGATTTACTGCTCAACTAATAGATCACATATAAGTCTCTACTTGAATGTTATTTTTTCAGAAATTAGAAAATGAAATAATTTTAAAATGAGAAGTTTTTATAAATATATTTAAATATTTTTTAAATTATTCAGCTATTTATTAACAAATATCTTTAAACACCTATATATCGTATATCAGTCACTTCCTCATCTACAGTATATACCCCTAATTTTTTTGAGCAGTGTACATTCTGTAGCACTTATGTAGTAATCCTATTTATAAGTGTATTCTATCAGAGTAAATGTGTATTTTATTTTTTTATTATGATAGAATGTTTTTTTTGTTTTTATTTATTAAATATATCATTTTTTTTTTTTTAATAATATTTTCGCCTTGCACTCATTAGCGTTATATCCGCCCCCTAAGAAGGAGTGTCCTATAAGTTGAGAATTGCTGTATTACTGGATTCTTTTACATCGGAAAACTTTCAATGAGGAAAATGGGAAATATATCAAAATATACTCGTTTTATTATCAAAATACTGTTTTAATTTCTATTTTCAAAGACATTTCATCACTTAATCCAAACAATCTTCCCTGTTTTAAGTTTCATCAAGATAAGTCTGCCAGTAATACCTCTAAATTGAGGCTATTCCATTTAAATGCTTCCCATACAAATTCCTCAACGTGTCTGCAATGAATTAATGGGCATTTAAGCTTTAAAACAATCTCTTTATAAGTGGTACATTGGATGAACTCTGAAAGATCTTGATGGAGGATTGGAATAAAATCAACCTTGATATTTTAAGAAAAGCTTTTTTTACCTTGGAAATCAATATATAATATGATTGTGTAACAAAAGCGCTATCAGGCTGCACATATTAAAAAATAAAACTCTTTTTTTTTTTTGTTTATGCTTATTTTTTTCATATTATTACAAATATGTGTGAACACCTTCTGTACATTGAAAATCTTGCTGCACTTATAACAAAATACATTACAGTTTTTTTTTTTTTTTTTTAATTTCTAGTAAAATCTATTTCTTATAATTGTCGAAGTGGCTCCTTCATAATGTTGTTTACTAAAAGAAGATTTATTTTACAGAACAAATTGAATAAACATTTCTCTAATTAAAATATCCAATAAAATTTCCCATCTGACATGCTATTTTTTATACCAGTTTGTCTTTCTTAAAATCATTAAATTACGTTTTCATCATTCATACACTTCTAACTTGTATTCTTTGTTTACTTTTGATTCATTATAATATTCCACAGTAAAATTTATTTTCTTCAAAATCCACATGGAGTACAAATTTATTAAGTAATTTTATTATTCTCCAAAATAATTAAAAAAACAATATGTATGTTAAATATCTTATTTTTATTTATATTTTTTTTAAAACTGGCATGAAATATGTGTTGCTAAATATAACGATTGACCATTATAAAGTCACATGCTCCGTAGTTCGTTTTAAATAGTCTTTCTTTCAAATATAAGCAGATTGATTCAATATCCCAAAAGTGTCTAAGGATTAGTTTATGTTTTAAAAAATTAATTTCGCTATCACTTAATAGTCTTCTCTATCTGATTTTGGTAGTTCTTAAAAAGTGAATTGCAAATAATATTTTAACATTTGATAAAAATTTCTTTTCTCTTATCTACAATTATTCTATACATGTCCTTTCGGTGGCCTGTGGAATATTAAGCTTCCATTTAAGTTAATATATTTATATTCTTTTATTCAATGATCGTTTTTGTTTGTTCATATTTCTTTAATGTTTGGACTTTTAAACATTGATTATTGTATCTGCATTATACAGGCTGTTCAGAAAATAACTAGTCAAATTGTGGCCAATGGGGAAGATGATGAAAATAAACATTATTGTTATAGAATATTTGTTGGGAAATTATACATTTCTATATATTTGAACTGCAAATATTTGCAAGTGGAAATTAAAGCAAGTCAAGTATATTTCATTGCCTAAAGAATCCCGTTTTTACAGTAGATTCTCAAAAGAGCGACTACTAATATTAATATAAGCTTCACGTGTCAGTGCATGGATCTTTTTACATTTTAAAGCATCTGAGGTATATCCTTTACTTTTGCTATAGCAACAGACAATCTGATTATGAGAGAGTGTTGTTCAAAGTCAATGAAGTTGTCGTACATGGCACTCTTCATACGCTTCCATAAAAAATCACGTATGCGAAAAATCTGTTGATCCTGGTCCACTTTGACAAATCCAATCGTTTTCGTAAATAATGTCCAAGTTTATCTTGACATCAGAGCTAAACTGCACAGGCACACGATCATGCTGTAACCAAATACTTCCTTGAATATAATAAAAAATATTTTATGTTATTTAAAAATATTTTTTTTTTTTTTAATTATTATGATATTTTAAACTTTTTCATCCCCAGCGCTTCAACACAACATTTCTACAAATATTTTTACATCCTCTCTCTTTTTTGGAATATGGTCAGAAATTATTTGACCAAATTCCGTAAACAATCTGTATTTATATATATAATGCATTCTTAAATTGTACCGTTAAATAATTTTAGTTCGAAATAAATTTATATTCTAAATTTCATTGCTAGAAGAGATGCCAGGAAAGAGGTGAAATCGAAGTGAGTTTAACAGATCTGAATTATCAAGATGAGCTGACGAGGATACCTCTGTCCCCAACTACTATCGTTCATCAAGCACAGTGGTTCGAAGAAGATAATAAACCCTCTAGCAAAAATACTGTGCTCATAGCAGATGATCATGGTGAAGGAGGAACAACGCACAGAAGTATAGTAAGTACTGGCAATTTGAAAGATATCATTAATATACAAAAATGTATATGCTTGTATGAAAATTAAAAGAAACATGACTGTATTCTTCCAAAAACTGGTAGTATTTATTTGAGTTAATTTTAATTGAGATAATAAAACCTCTACTAAAAATACTGTGTTCATAGCAGATGATCATGGTGAAGGAGGAACAACGCACAGAAGTATAGTAAGTATTGGCAATTTGAAAGGTACCATTAATGTACGAAAAATGTACAAATTTGTATGACAATTAAAAGGGACATAACTGTATTCTTCCATGGGCTCACGCTTAAGGTAAAGTTGAAACAATATATTTTGATAGAAAATATAATATATAATGATAATAATATTATATATAATTTCTTTTTGTCGCCAATTAAAAACAGAATTCCGTCATTATGATAAACTTTTACAATGACATTGGTAGTATTTAATTGAGTTAATTTTAATTGTGATAATAAAACCTCTAGCAAAAATACTATGTCCATAGCAGATGACCAAGGTGAAGGAGGAACAACACACAAATGTAAAGTAAGTATTGACAATTTGAAAGACACCATTAATATACAAAAATTTATATGTTTGTAGGACAATTAAAAGGAACATAACTGTGGAACTGTGGTAAAACTGGTAGAATTTAATTGAGCTGACACAGTGGGTTCCTAATCTAAGAGTTCAGTTCAAAACCAACTAAGCGAGCAGTTGAAGTAAAGACAAAACAATCATTCGTTATATTCGAGAAAGGAGTAATAGGGGTGATCCCCCTCTCTCAAATGGCACCCCAAGAGTCTTCGATCCGAATTGCAGAAGTACCAAGGGATACATTAAATCAACGAACTAATAATTCTTTTAAGAAGTGATCCGTAAGTTTCACTGTTTCAGGAGCTAACGCCTAAAAGAAAGTTGAAACAATATATTTTATTAGAAATTACGAAGTTTAAAAAAGAAATATTTTTAAAAATTATTTATTTTCGTCACAAATTAAAAAGCAGAATTTCGTCTTATAATAAACTGTTCTGGCATTTTAATTATTTATCATTACAAATAATCTTTAACGTTGCATTTGCTTTGGGTAAAATACCTGTTTTAGTAAGTGTTTAAATGTCTACAAAACAAATACAAAAGAAAGGATACATAAAGAATATAATTACAAAAATAATTAAATTCTATCGAGGGCGAGTATACACAAGCACACATACATACACCATTAAATTTTCAGGAATTCAAAATCCATCCACGAATCCCTCACGAACGCTGCAAAATTCTTTCCTAAATTGGGAACTATTTTAGCTACTGTCTGTGGAAACTAAAATCTATTTAACTTTTATTACTTAAGGTGATTATAAAAAGAATCTTTCTCGATATGTGAGTCCTAACAATCATATCATTCAATGAAATTGAGCAAAATTTGTGAAACATACGAAAAACAACAGTTAAATTCTAACTTTTACTGTTACAGTGATAAAATTTCAAACATTTCATATGAGAACAAATAATTTTTTTTATTGAAATCTGGTCTCCGTAGCGAAAACCCATAAATAGCATTGTAACGGTATCAGTAGCATGAAATTAGCCTGCGCTAGATAAACTAAGAAGAAAAGTGAAAACAACCAATAATTGCAAGAAGCAAAACATTTTAATGTGTTTCACAAATTTCTTTTTGTCTCCACGTTTTTTTCTTTTTTGTCATTTCTTTTTGTCTTTGGTGCCACGTTACCTTCTTCATTCACCATGGCACTTTGCTTGCGACAGATCATAAATAGCACAGAAGCACGTACCGAGGAAAGAGGAATCTGTTGAACCTGACGTCTGACGGTTACAAAATTCTAACTGTTACGGTTACGAAATTCTAACTGTTACGGTGATAAAATTTCAGATATTACAAATGGGAACACCTATTTTTTGATTGAAATATGATCTCCTTACCAAAAAACCATAAATATCATTGGAATGGTATCAGTAGCATAATATGAAAATAACCGACGCAAGATAGTCTAAGAAGAAAAGTGAAAACAACAAACAATAATTACAAGAAGCAATACATTATAATGTATTTTACAAATTTCCCACGTTACCTCCTTCACACACGATTGCACTTTGCATGCGACGGATCTTAAATGGCACTGAAGCACGTACCGAGGAAAGAGGAATCTGTTGAACCTGACGTCTGACGGCATCTTTCAAATCAGATGCAGTTAGCGGATTACATGCATACACTTTAGATTTCAGACATCCCCACAGCCAAAATTCCAGACTGTTTTGCTTTCTGTATATTGGCTGTTTTCATTTCTCTTCTTAGTCTGTCTAGGACCGGCGATATAGGACGTGCTATAGGTACCGTTTCAATCTATTTATGGTATTTCACTATGGAAATCACATTCCGATGAAAAAAAGTTGTTGTTGTCATTTGAAATTTTCGAAAACGTGTCACAATATCCGTAACTGTAGAGTTTAACTGTTATTTTTCATGTGATTTTTGAGCTCATACTTCAAAATACTTTAAACCGAAATTTATTCAGTTTCTGTGAAGTATAACTAGGCAATCATATATCAATAATTTTTTTTTAAATATTTTTTTTTTTATAATCACCCTGTATTTCTACATTGTGGAGTAGTAAAAATTCTAATTAATATGTTTCGAAAAAGAATTATTACTGATGTTAAATCAAGTAAATAATTAATAATTTAAAATAATATATTTGTAATTAATTTGTAAATAACTTAAAATAATATATTTATAATTAATTTGTAAATAATTTAAAATTATGTATTTGTAATTAATTTGTAAATAATTTAAAATTATATATTTGTAATTAATTTGTGAATAATTTAAATGCAACAAATTCTATAATGTAATTTCTAAATTCTTAATCAAATAAATGCTAATTTTTGATTATGGTTACAATACTTGCATAGATAATCATTATTGGCTGTGTTTTTTTAATAAATGGCAAAACGATAATAATACACTGTGGTTTCACAATATATATTCGACGAGTCATTTACTATTATTTATTTACTTTAATGTCATTTTTAGATTATTATTTTATTTGAAAATAAATGCTTAATTTAAATAAATTAGAATTTAAATCCTCTTTTTATGCACACTTATAAATATATTTAATTTTCATGACCTCTGATGCAAATGCATGTAAAAAACATTTATATTCTTAAAAAACAGTAATTAGTTGCTTTTTATTTTGTAGTGAAATATATCTTAATCCTATTATTTTTATGTAATAGGATTAAGAAAATGTTCAAAAAGGAAAGAAAATGCCCTTTTTGAGCTTTGTGATAAGGATATTTTCGATAAAAATTTTTAATCATGTGCTGTTATTATATACTATCGTAAATATTTTAATAAATGAAATTTTAAACAAAATGATATTATTCAGTATTTTAATACTATCGATCGTTTCAGAAATACTGTCTAATAGAAAAACCAAGAAAAAATATTTTCAAAAACTAATTATTTAAATCGCATATGTTTTTTGAAAAATTATTTATTTCAATTACTTACCAATATTCGATTTAATTGCATCAGAGAAAAAAGCAATACTTCTAGTTGACTCGTTGCAGAACTCTCTTCATCTTCACCAAAAGTCTCTTTTTAAGACAATCCCTCAAGTCAAATTCCCTCACTTCTCTTTGGAGTAGACATTTCTCAGCTTGTGGTCTATCACCAATCACGATGGAACAATTCATGCTATATCAATTGATTGATATTCAATTTGCAATTGTTTCGACCTGTGAAGGTCATATAGGCATTCACTAATTTTCTGAGTCTCATTATACATGATACCGTATATCTGATATCAGATTTTAATGGCAGATTGTTCTTATTAGTACAAAACACTAATTTCATATAATATAACTGCCCACAATAAAGCTCATCTGCCGTCAAATTTGAGTGATGGGTTGTTATATATTTTAAATAACATACATTACTGTCTCCTGGAAATGAAATGCCAAACTCTTGTCGTGAGAAAAAAACTCTAAAATATTTATTAAAGGTATATTACAATTTATCATCAAAGGTAACATTTTTGACTTTTTGAAGCTAGAAATATATTTATATTTCAATGGTTTTTTTGGTTCAATCCAGAAGAAAAAAATATTTCTGTGAATGTCTCTTTACTCAAAAATTAAGTGAATAGAAACACCTTTAGTTTATTATTTATTGCTAACTATCAAAGGAGCATTTCAGCTCTTTTTCACAAATAATTCAATCACGTGATTTTCTCAAAGCTCGTTTTTTTTTTCTTCCGTTATTGATTTGAAAAGGAAAAAAAAAACGGATGGAAAAATAGAAGAATTACTATTTAAAAACTTACTATCTTATACATTGAAATTTTAGTTAAAAATTAAGAAATGTATCTTAAGAAAAGAGAAATTTAATATTATTTTTAAATTTCTTTGAACTTATCAGCCATTAAAAAAATCTTGGAAATGTTTTCATTTTATTCTCTAATGCGATTTGTGATTGTGAATTGGAAAAGTATAACAAAAAAGAAATATTCAAAATGTCTAGTTGAGATGAATGAAAAATCACATTTAGTTAAAATTGAATTTTAAACAAATATTTTTAAGCGTAAAAAATAATTTTTTAAAGTAATAATATGTGCAACTAAGAAAGAAATAATAAAGTTTTTATTTTAAAAGAATAAAAAAATATGTTGTAAAAATGGAAAAGTATAAAAAAAAAAAAAAAAAAAAAATATTCAAAATGTTTATTTGAGATTACTGAAAAATCTCATTTACGTAAAAATCAATTTTAAACAAATATTTTTAAACGTAATAAAATATTTGTTTAAAATTGATTTTTACCTAAATAGGTTTTCTCAGTTATCTCTAATAATTAATTTAAATTCTTTAAAAGAAATTTTAATTTATACATTTTAAAGTTGTAGTAATGAACATGAATTATAATATGCAAAATAAAAATATAATTTTCGAAATTTATATATATGCACAGGATGTCTGATAATTATGCAATGTATTACAAACTCTTCTAAAAAATAACAAAGACATTTTATTTCCAATAAAAAAACTATTGTTTTATCAGCGACGTTCTAGACCACTTTTAATTTTTTTTTTTTTTTAATTTCTTCCACGAGCTAATAATTATATAAGTAAATAATGCAATAACTATTCAAATAATAATTAACATTAATTATAAAAATAATAATTAATATAAATAATAATAATAATAAGAAGAAGAAATGATAATTATTTAAAAAAAAAAAAAAATAGAAAAAAAAAAAATTTTTAAAAAATAATGCAATTTGTTTTTAGTTTCTTTTTTCGAGGCTATTAATTATATAAGTAAATAATGCCATTTTCTTTTGAATAATTATAAATAATTTTATGGATAACCTGTATATCGACCCAGCGGATTATTATAATTTTTAATTCGGTTATTTTCTCTGATTTATAATCCTATTGGCAAAGTTAAATTTCATCCAAGATCTTTTGATTGTTTGTGGTTCGCTTTTGTCGAAGCGAAACCATACTTTGAATCGATATGGTATCATTACATGTATTGTCAGTCAACTTTAACAGTTATAGAATTCTATGTGGATATTCTGATTTTACTCAATTGATTTTTTCCATATGAGATTTTGTAGAATGTATTGTCTACCAGGATCTTTATTCTAATTTGAAGAAAATGAAGCAAAGTATCGTAGGTGATATTCTCGGCTGACTCTTCAAATGCTTTTTTAATATACACTGAAGTGACAAAAGTCATGGGATAGCAATATGCAAATTTTCAGATGGCAGTAGCATCGCGTAGAACAGGTATAAATGCGCAGAGCTTTCGCAGAGCTTTCATTTCTGTTCAAGTTATTCATGTGAAAAGGTTTTGACGTGATGATGACCGCACGACGGGAATTAACAGACTTTGAACTCGGAATGTTAGTTGGATCTAGACGCATGGGTCATGCCATTTCGAAATCGTTAGGGAATTCAACATTCCCAGATCCACTGTGTCAAGAGTGTGCCGAGAGTATGACATTTCAGGCATAACATCCCACCATGGACAGCGCAGTGGTAGACCGCCTGCACTTAACGACCGAGACCGGCGACGTTCTGCAAAGGGTCGTAAATTCTAACAGACAAGCAACACTGCGTCAAATAACCGCAGAAATCAATGTGGGACGTACAAGGGACTTGTCTGTTAGAACTGTGCGGAGAAATTTGGCTTTCTTGGGCTATTCCAGCAGAAGACCGACTCGAGTGCCTTTACTGACAGAACGACATCGCTTGCAGCGACTCTCGTGGGCACGTGAGCATATCGGTTGGTCCCTAGATGAATGGAAAACCGTGGCTTGGTCCAATGAGTCACGATTTCAGTTGGTAAGAGCTGATGGTAGGGTTCGAGTGTGGCGCAGACCCCACGAAGCCATGGACCCAAACTGTCAGCAAGGCACTGTTCAAGCTGGTGGTGGCTCCGTAATGGTGTGGGCTGTTTTTCATGGAATGGACTTGGTCCTCTGGTGCGACTGGACCGAACATTGACTGGAAATGCTTATGTTCAGCTACTTGGAGATCACTTGCAGCCATTCATGGACTTCATGTACCCAAACAACGATGGGATTTTTATGGATGACAATGCGCCATGTCACCGGGCCACAACTGTTCGCGATTGGTTTGAAGAACATTCTGGACAATTCCAACGAATGATCTGGCCACCTAGATCGCCCGACATGAATCCCATCGAGCATTTATGGGACATCATCGAGAGGTCTGTTCTTGCCCAAAATCCTGCACCATCAACGCTTTCACAATTATGGACGTCTATCGAGACAGCATGGCTCAATATTCCTGCAAGAAGACTTCCAACGACTTTTTGAGTCCATGCCACGTCGAGTTGCTGCACTTCGCCGGGCGAAAGGAGGGCCGACACGATATTAAGAGGTATCCCATGACTTTTGTCACTTCAGTGTATATTGCTTGGATATATACGAGCATTAAATTAATCGAATTTTATTAATTTTCAGTTATATTGTAAGTTAAGTTTAAATTTCATTTCTGTTTCTATATTTCTTATATATCCAAGCCATGTATGAAAGAGCATTTGAAGAATCAACTTAAAAAAATATTAACTACGATACCTTTGCCATCAATTCCTTCAAATTAGAATAAGGATTCTGATATACATTGCTTTCGACAAAATCCCATATGCTGTTTGTGTTACATAATTTTGTAATGTATTAATAATAGTGTACATCCTGCAATATCAGTCTATATGCCTTATATTTAAAGTTAATTCATCATACTACTTATAAATGTTTCTTTTATGTTATGAGTATAAATAAATTTTAAAATGCCAATATTAATGTTTATTTAAATGAACTTATTTTATTACAATTTGTTTTAAGAAAATACAGTAAAACAGTCTAACTTAAAATTGTTATGATGTTTTTATTCTAAATAATAAATAAAATCTGAAATTCTAAGATTTTGAAAATAAGTATAATTCACAAAACAATATTTTTATAGCAAGGATTTTATAAGAAAATTTATAACTGCTCAACTTGCTATGTTTAATTAATGAAATATGTTACAGGTTCCTCAGCAAAGTACAGCAACTTTTTGACAAATTTATGTGGTCATCAAAACAAATCATAAAAATTTTAAGATATTGAAAATAAAAATAATTTACAATACAATATTTTATAAGAAAATTTATAACTGCCCAACTTGTTATGTTTAATTAATAAAATATATTACAGGTTCCTCAGCAAAGTACAACACCTTTTTGACAAATTTATACGGTCATCAAAACAATTCATAAAACTTTGATATTTTATTGAGAGCTCTATGTGAAATATGGCACAAGAACGAAAGCAAGGAGGCAGCATTTATCAGGTAACCAAAAAAGAAAAAGAAATTTGCATTATGTATATTTCAATTTAAAAATACTTTAGTTTTCAACTCCATTTAATTTTTGATTTTTCTTAAATTTTTGCACTGTAAAGGCCCGTTCCCACCGAGGCGTGAAGCGGTGAGGATTCACGCAGCAGACAAGAAAATTTTTCGATCCCTTCACATCGAAACGTCAGAAATAGCATTACGCCTAGTGAAGTTCCGCTTCGAGTTGAAAGTTGGTCAACTCGAAGCGGAATTTCAAACTGATTTCAGGCGAACGTTGTGAGGCTAGCGATTGGTCAACGCTTCAACGCCTCGATGGGAACGAGCCTTTATATATTTTTTTTTTCCCGAAAAAAATTTTTTTGTATTTGGAGGAAATGATTGGATGAAAACCGAATGGCATGTTGCCAGGATTGGGGGTGTCTCTGTTTTGAATCGGAATTGTGTATCACATTAAATCCTGAGCGATGATCATTAGCTGGCAGATAGTTGGATATTCTCTTGAAATTAAACTACAAATAGCGGGAGTAATATGTGATTGAACGTTATTTTACTGAAATATAATCAGAAATATGCTGAAGAGTATCTTCAGCCTGTGTAATCTCTTAGTACTGACTATTGGGGAGTTTGATTGATAATCAAGAAACCATTCATGCAATATGACGCTCTAATACTAATAAAAAAAATACTATGAATTCAGCCATCAATGCAAATCAAAATTTAGCAAAAAACATAATGCTCATCAGCATTTCATGTTTTTATGCATAACCCATTGTTATCTAAACCGCGTCCACACTAACACGCTAAGACTCTCAAAGACGCGCACGAAACCGATTTGCTACAATCTGAATTGAAAATCGAGGCATGTTTCATTTGTTGAGATGGGGGTGATTCCGTTTTTGTGTCCTACATTAAAGGGTTTTCGATGTGCCCTAATCAGGAACGCTCCACGTTGACAGGTAACGGAGCTATTTTTTCGATATCATATGGGAACAGATAAAAATTCAGCATTGGGTTTCATACTAGTATGTGCCCATTCCTGGATTTTCAAGCTGCCAATTCTGTTTACTCCATTCTTTCCGTAATTGTATCAAAGGACAAAGGATATTTGCTCTAATGGAGTACCAGGATTAAAAGTCCACACCTCCAGCTCCATAATTTATAAAAATTTACTTAATTCTAAAAGTTATTAAATATATAGTAAACAAGAGGAGCATCATGGGAGAGAATATCATAGATGCCAATGGCATTCTGTGGGCTGGGACTGGGAGGGAGTTTGACGTTTAGTGTGGGGTTGTTGATAAGTAATGATGTTTACATCGTGGTCGAAAAATATGAAGCAACAATTCGAAGCTTCGGTGTAATGCTATGAAAGCTTAGAGAACGTACTTGATTGGTTCAGAGGAAAAGAGGAAGAACTATTTTGATGGTACTCACATGATCTTGTAAAGACTTGAAATTTTGAATAGATTCAATTAAATAAAAGTACACCGTAGTGGTATAATATTATGCATGATTTAACTCGCCACAGTTCTTTGCAATGTACAGATATGGCTGCCCTTAACGCCTGTAGAAGTGAGGAACCATTCACGCCGTCCTGGTGTAAAGAGATACAATTTCAGACATCAACTCAAAATTGTTGTTGTTTATTTTTGCATAGCTCAATGGGCTTTATTTTGTTTGTTGTGATGCTTTAGTAAGAGGACCCGTTATTGAGGTTTGTTGTGATGCTTGAGTAAGTGGGCCCATGGTTGAGGTTTGTTGTAATGCTTCAGTAAGTGGACCCATTGTTGATGTTTGCTATGTTCCAAATATGAGGAGTTGAATCCATTTTCCAAATCCGCATCACTGTCGTGGAATTATGCCTCGTAAAGACAGTAACAACCAATTAAAAACGTCTTCCTTTCCACAGGGAAATAATATACCCCTGTTCAAATACTATAGTTTACTTACAAAATAATTCCCGAAGACAATGAAATCAGCTATAATTCATAACAGAACAATTTTCAACTCACAATACTTCAGCAACGAAGGGAAGACTTTACAATAACATGATGTTTATATACTTCCCACGATTCTTCACAGGTAGGTACTGCATCCAAGTATGAAAACTCATTTATCTTATTGGCATGCTTTTATGCCCTACAAATTCTATTCAATCTAAAAATTGTTTATAGTTGTTTAAGTTTCAATAGTTTTAATTTATATTGGTGATTATGATTTTCTTTTATGTCAACTGCAATATATTAAACAAATGCGTTACAAATGTATAAAATTAATGTGTTAATTAAATGTATAAAACAATGTTAATTAAATGTATAAAACAATGTTAATTAAATGTATAAAACAAGGAAGTTTATAAAGTAAAAGCAAGAAATTTATTACATTTAATTGAAATGAACTATGAAATCAATTTTAACTCTTAAAGATTTTTAACTTAACAAAAGGAGCATATATTTTTTTTTTGCTGTATGCTTTATATTTATTTACGAATCATGTAACTGTTTTCTTTCTTTTTTTTTTTTTTAGAATCTTGTTGTCTTTGAGATCTTAATTACCAAACCTAAAAAGAAAATATGTATTTGTGTTTGATGTTCGCATCCCGTCAATTCATTTTCAAAAACATGTGATATTCTCGAAGAGTTCTTGTGTCATAAACTGAAGCTGCCTGTTTTTATACCAAAATTGTTTAGTATGTTGTTTAAATGTATTTTCATCAACATTTACCAATGTATTGCTATGAGATCACATGATTCTTAACATATCTCTAATATTTTCTACGCCATTTTCTTAATTTCTAATACATATCACAATATATTGAAATTGATCCACTGTTCGATTTGCATATCAATAATATGATTTTGACTGGGATTTATATTAACTTATTATAATCATTTCAGTAAATATTTTATTAAAAAGAATATATAAAGTAAATACAAATTTGCTTCTGTGTAACAAAACTCAAAACCAAAATATATAAACAATATTATTTAACTATTTATTTTTACTTATTTACCAATAATTGTTTTAAAATGAATTAATTTTTTTTTTTTTTTTTGGGGGGAGTTCAATAAAATTGTAAGCCGTTTTTAAAACAGTATTCAGAATAATGTAAAAATGTATTAAATTAAATATTCAATATCAATATCAGATCAATATCAATATTAAATATTCAATATTAATATCAGAATTCAATATCAATATCAGAATTCAATATCAATATCAGAATTAAATATTCAATATCAGAAATAAATTTCTATAAAGTTAAAATTATATTGCCATCACAAAATTTGTCGAAGCGTTTTCTTAATAAATTTATTTTATTGCATTAAGACAACTAATACACAAAAATACATGTATAGTAATTTTATTTATTCATATTGCCTGTATTGTTAAATTCTAAAAATAAATATTACATTTCTTAAATTAAAATTATTAATTTTTAAATTTAAATCGTTCTTTAATTTTAATACTTTCATAGTTAATGAAAAAATAATCAAATGCTAATTAATTTTTCAAACAATATTTCAAGAATCCTGTTTCTAAATATGTGTGATACAAAATTTACAACTAATAGCGTAACAAACTAATCATTGACTATTAATTTTTTAAAATATTTTTTTACGAAATAATGATTGCTGCATAAGTAATAAATTTCAAAATATTACAAAAATGTTTTCAATTTCCAAACTTAGCAAATTTATAAATAAAAACGATATTTCGTTATTTTTATTTCAAAATATTTATAGTTTTTAAAAATTATTCAATGGTTTTAATAAAAACAAGCTCAAATATGAAATCAACAATAATCATTCCTTTTTAAAGGACATATCATTGTTAAATCAATAACTTACAACACAAAACATATCCTTTAAATATACTGATATGTCTGATATCAGTATATCAGTAGAACATATCTGATATATAATATACTGATATGTCTTTAAACTTACTGATATGTCTTAACTTACAACACAAAACATATCCTTTAAAATGGACTTTTAAAATAAAACCAAAACCTGTAACTTTTTTTTAAAATTATTTTATCAAATGTTCTTCTGATAATATAAAATAATGAAATCTAAATAACTAAACCTTTCTAATTATTTTCATAAAAATTCTAAAACAAAATTTTAAAAAATTATTAGATATTCAAAATATAACTAATATTCATTTAAAAAACATGACAAAAATCATTAAAAAATTAAATAAATAAATTCATAAATAAGATAGAACCGAAAACAATTTCTAAAAAAAAATATCAATTACGGATCAGTCTTAATGTTGTAAAACATTTTTAAAAATCATGTGATCTACAAATCTCATTTTTATTTTTTGATCAGAACTGTGAAATATAAATATTGTATTGATGTTTGTATGCACGAAATATAATGGAATATTTTATACTCAAAATGTATGTTTTTGATAAAAAAATTAAAAACTAAGTGTTAATATTTTGACTTTGTATTATTTATTAAACATATAAAAATTTATCTTTTTTATTTAAATTAATTTGTATTCTCATATAAATAAAGAAAAACGCAAACAAAAGTTTAAGAAAATATTAGAAATTTAATTTATTCATAAAATTCTCATAATAAACATAATTGTCATAAATCTCATAAGAATCTCATAATAATCATTTTCTCATAATTCTCATAAAAATCTCGTAATAATCATTATTAACATAAAATATCATAATAATCGTAATTGTCGTAATTCTCATAAAAATCTCATGATATTTATATTTCTCATAAAAATATCATAATAATCATAATTCTCATAATCTCATAATAAACATAATTGTCATAATTGTCGTAAAAATCTCAAAATAACATTTCTCATTATAATCATAATTCTCATAAAAATCGCATAATAACCATAATTCTCATAAAAATCTCATAATAATCATAATTCTCATAAAAATCTCATAATAATCACGTTTCTTAAATAAATTTTTATCACTGCATTAGAAACGTTTTTAGTCTCTTCTATAATAGATCATACTATGCAATGAAAGTTTAAGACAACTAAAAATTTAATTTTTTTTTTTTTTTATAATTTTTGTTTATTCATCATTAAGAATAATCAACAAAAATATATTATAAAATATTACATGTTATAAAAGAAAGAAGCTAATATAGAAATAAAAAAAAACATCCCTCATCATTGTTATTTGTAATGTTAAATTATAAACATTTTTTTTTGAAAATGAAATATTATAAAAAAGAATCAATATCTTAATTTAAAAAATGAAATAATTCAAGTATCAATACTTTGTTTAAACACACACGCAATTTATATTTTCACAATTAAAATGTTGAAAATTTGCAAGAATTTATTACATCTTATCTTGAAGATAATATTTAAAGATTTAAGAAATTTATAAATTTTTAAAAATATATTATATGATCAACATAATTTGCCTTCATATTCCAATGTGATAAGAATATTAAAAATTTCTATTTCTTTTTACAAATTAAATTTATTATATTGTTTTTGCTTGTCCTGCTGTGTTGTAATTAAAATGTTCTTAATATTAATCAAGCAATCATTTTAAAAATATGTTTTAAAGCTAATGCATTGAAATGAAAAGATTTTGCACTAAATCTTTCTATAATATTTTGTTCTAAAATCAATATGGAAGAAGAAAATGTAAGACATTTTATTTAAGGTGTTATCTAACACTTAAATACTAGTATAATATCTCACATTTTCTTCTGGCTGGTATCATGACTGGTATAATGTTGCTTTTATATTCTAAACAGAAAACTTTATTGAATATGATAAACAGTGTTTGAAAAATGATTTCTTAATTACAATTTGAAAATTAAAGGAATATAAGTAAATTTGATATGAGTCTAAATCGTATGCGCAAACTTTTATGAAATTTATTTTGGATTAAAATTTTCTTTTTTTTTTTTTTTTTTAAGATTTTCAAAATTAGAAAATTATTGTGTCAATAAACCGTTCTATATTTGTTGGAATAAATTAAATTTTCTGTTATGCTGCAATTTTAAAAAAATTTAATATACCTAGTTATTTTTTTTTTTTTTTTGTAATTATAGCAAAAATCATACATATGTGGAAATTTTTGTGATATCTGCCTGTATTTAATTTCCTAAAGCAAAAATATTTAAGATTTAAATCTCCTTAGGTCATTCCAAAAAGTCTATTTTTAAATTATATTTTTATTTATTTTTAAATTAGCCTATTAGGTATTTTAAATTAGTCTATTTTTTTTAAAATAGCCTATTTTATAAATATTGGTTTTGTCTGAAATCTAATCAGAAAGCTCTGTCTTGCTTATTATAAAATATTTAGTAGTGACTAGGTTTTGACGATTACAAAAAGTCATTCCTATATTTAAGATTTAAATGTTATTAGGTGATTCCAAAATGGTTAGTCTATTTTATACATATTTGTACTGTCTGAAATCTAATCAGAAAGATCTCTCTTGCTTATTATAAAATATTTAGTTCTGACTATCGCGTGAGGATATAAAAAAGCCATTCCACCATTGTCGTGAAAAGAATCTTAACTATTATGATTTTTGAAATTCGTGAGAAATAAATTTGTTTTTCATGCAACGTATTTTTTTTTTTTATTTTTCATTTTCTGAAGATAATTTAATGTTTTTAAACACATTTTGTCTCGAAATCTTACAGTAGACAGACTCCACCACCATGGGGCTGTTGCCCAATGAAAAAGAATTTAATGTTCAATTGTTACAAAAAGTGATATTCATATAAAAAACAAATCTTACAAAATTTAAAATAAATATATCTTTAAGTATTCATTTTTCATTTTAAACGCTCGTTTTCGATATGAATAACTAATTTATAATTAAACAAGGAGCTTCAACCATCTACTCTACTTCTCTCGAATCACAGCGAATTCCTGCGCAATTTTTCGTCCAATCGCTTCGCAAATAAAATGCATTAACCATGTAAACTATAAGAATTTACACAGCAGGTGTCGTATCAATCTCAAAAAGCTGTTAAAGCTGTCTAACTGTTTTAGCAATATCGCGGTTGACTCAAAATGATGCTGAAACAATTACTTGAAACATTACTGTAGTTCGCCAAACAATTATTTGCATATCTTACCAATAGATGGCAGCACAATACAGAGTAACAGAAATGCTCGATGGGGAAAAAGATAAAGAAATAACAGGCGATCGGAAGAAAGCTCTCAAAAAGCAAAATGAACTCGGAAAAAGGAATGCTTAGATAAGAAGAAAAAAATTTGGAGGATAACTAAGAGTTGCATTTTAAAAGAAAGTATTGGTAATGTAAACATAAGATGCATTCAAGATAAATACTAATGTAAAATAGGATTAATACAGGAAAGTTTTTTAACAATTATTTATTAATAAATTTATTGAAATTTTAGAATAGGTAAAGAAAAAAAAATCATACACCGAACTATAAAATAGTTGCACAAACAAATTTGTTGCTATGAGTAACATGATGAGCGAATGGTAGTAATATGATGGTAATAAGATTATGCGAAATAATTATATAATAAATATAATTTATTTTCGAAACAGTTTCCTTAATTGAATGTGTTGGAAGAACAGCGTGGAGCAAAGTCTCTACAAAACATAATTGCTTATCAAAATATGTGAGCAATGAAATTTCAAAAAATATGGAGGGTTTTGAGTTTGCAAACCTCACGGAATTAGTAATTCCATGGTTAACCGACAGTCAATGCTATTATTCTAGGTACCAATGATAGGCGATACGAATAATTTTGGTGATAAAAATATTGTATGATAATGATCCAGATCCAAAGATTTGTATCTAAGAGAATTTTTATTTTGTGGCGCCATCTATTGTTGCGCAGATCAACAAATAGGAAAAATAATTTGTTGGCGAACATATACTGCTAAATGTTTCTACAATAACTATTTTAAATAAAAGTATTAAATTTAAATTAATTCAAAATTTTAATAATATTTTTTTTTTTGTAAATCCTTCGCTGTCATTTCAAAATTTATTCACATTCCGCTAAATGTGTTTAATTTATAAACTAATATTTTTTATTTTCCGCTTTTTTTATTTATTATTTTGTTAAATATTAATAATAATTTATAATTTTCTAATTCCAAATTTTAAGTTAAGTTATTTTTAATTAGTTAAAGTTTACAAATTAGCTGTATTTTTGTGACATGAAGAATTTATGTCATTATTTATTTATTATTTGAACTGAATTACGTAAGCGCTAATAATCGTTGATAAATAGTGTAAAAATAATTAGTCTAATCTTTGAAATCTAACGATGATTAACTATTTCCAACATAAAAACCAGTTCTGAAAACTGCATTCTCAAATCACACAAGAGCTCCGTCTGTACATGTTATTTCGACTGCATGATACTTGTATAGTATACTAACGTCCTGGAACGTAAATTTTGAATGATAACTGTAATAAATATAATGTTTTAAGTGAAATGAACCAACTAAAAAAATGTGATATTTTTATACTTTGGATAAATAAATTAAAATTCTTGCCTTTTTGCAGTTGAAGTTCATATGAAACTTTTATAATTAATTAAATAGATTAGAGTTTACTGATAAACATATCAAAATATTTCAATGGAACAATCGTATGAAAATAATACAATCATATGATTTCTTTACATTGAAATAAGTAAAAAGTCATTTACCTTGCTGGATTCCTTCTAACAAAAAGAACAAAACAATGTTCAAACTTAGAATTATATGGATATTCTTAAAGAATATTCTTATCAGATGATTCTTATTTGACATAATTATTACAGAACACCAGCAAGAACGAAATAACATTTGTTTAAAATTCTTTTTCAACGATTTATTAAGGAAAAAAAAAACTTGAATAACTATTATATTGTTTTTTTTTTTTTTTTTTTTTTTTGAGTTATCACTTTTATTTTTTTGTAAACATTGCAATACTTTTTGTATTAAATATATAAATTCATTATATCCGGTTGTTTATATGGCTTATTTCTTAATTATTTCTATGGCAAATATTAATTATTTATATGGTTACGGTTAGATTTATGGATATTTATATGTCTTTTTTTTCACCAAAAAACATTCTAAATAATGCCTTAAATGTCATTAACTGCTTGGGATTAATCGAAAGCTTAAAGATTGAGTATGAAGAATTCTTAGCTGGAACTGAAAAATTTTCCGATTTGCTTTGAGGAAGAGGAGGTTCAGTATCTATAGTATCTACTGTCTAATGCTTAATCTGCATCAAGCAAGATCGCTTTTGTACCACACATTTTAGTAAAGCCGTCATAAATAGTTTAGTGAAATTTAGTAGTTGATACGTAGTCGAGAACTTAAAAAAAAAAAAAAAACAGTTACGTCATCATAATCGTTTTCCTTTTCATATAAATTTTGAGATATTTAAAAATAGAATTTTCGGCTATTTTTTAAGAAATGAAAGCAATTAAATAGGTCTATAATTTAAAATAAAAATTGAACTTAAGTAGGGAAGAACGAAGTTAAGCACTAAAGGTGGTTTTCGAGCGAACAACAAATTGGAAAGATAACTTTAAAATGAGTTACTTTTGCAAACCTGTTAACTTACAAGCAATTAAAACAAGATGGATATTGAAATTCCTTTGCATTTTGTCTGATCAATCGCAATTTAGAGAATATAATATTATTGATGATTAATGCGATATTTTAGTATTTTTTTTTAATGAATTGGGCATAAGTGCAGGAATTTCTTTCAATCACAGTATAGATATTTATTTTTAAATAAACACTCAACGACATACATCTCATAAAAAGAAACACTTTGAATACTTTTCCTTATTCTTGCAGTTTTCCAAGAATAAGGAAAATATGATATGTAGAAAATAAGAGTTTATAATATCACAGGTTTTGAGAATAATTTTAAAAAGGAAAATTAAAAAAAAATATATATTTGTAGTCTTATCGAAACCAGGTGTCAACATACAACGCATGCAAAATGTTTTTTTTTCTTCTGCGGTATATTGCTATTGATTTGTCATATTGTACGGCGAATACCGATTTATCTCTGTCCTGATAGATTACAGTATGATAGATTCTCAACTATTATTATTCCTATCACTGAAATTATCATTTGCTTTGTTCATCGAAACAGTTAGGCACATGATACTACAAATTCCACACTTTTAGGCTTATGAATGTTTTTTATAAATATTTATTTTATTTCGCTTTAATAAACACTGCTAGATTTGCAATAACACTGCAAGATTTGCAATAATACTGTAAGATTTGCAAAATAATGAAAATGCAATTTCAATTTTACTATTTTATATAAAGTTTATATTTAAGAAATAATATTAGAATTAATAACTATGTGAGTTAAATACAGTCCATAATGTCCATAAATTAAGGATAATTCAGAATCACACAGAAATTGAACTCTAAAATAAAAATTTCACCTGTAGAATTATCACACACATCTTGAAGAAGAATATGCAAATTACAGAAAACCACCAGATTAAAATTCTTGGATGGCGCGGAAATGTACGTTACAATGACGAGAGTGTAAGAGAGGAGTATATAAGGAATGGTGGCAAAGAAGTAAAATTGTTCACAAGCGCTTTAAAAGCCTTTCAGTGCAATAACCGCATAGTTATGGCACAAAGGAAGCATTTGGATGATTTTTTTACGTGGTAAAATTATCGGACGACTGGAATGTCGACGTACTCAGCTGGAAGTATCCGAGGAACTTGGAATCGTCCAGAGTGTCATCTCCAGGCTTTGACAACGATTCCAAGATGATGGTAATATGAGTAGATGTTACAGCACAGGTCGCCCCCGAGTTACAACGCCAAATGAGGACCGGTATTTAGCAGTTACTGCCAAAAGAAACGACGGAGCACAGCATCACACCTGTCTCGTCAGCTCTCTTCAGCTACCGGTACGACAGTTTCAGGGCAGACCGTGTACAGACGCTTAGGGCACATTGGTCTATATGCTCGTAGACCTGTCAGATGTGTTCCAATTACCGCAACTCACTGTCGCCTGCGATTAACCTGGAGTAGAGAGCATGCATTGTGGACACCGCAACAGTGGTCTGGTGTGATGTTTTCCGACGAGTCCAGGTTTAGTTTGCAGTCTTTTTCCCTCCGGACTTTCATATGGAGAGCGCCAGGTACCCGTTACCACCAAGAGAACATTATTGAACGACACCGTTACGGTGGTGCAGGATGGCTCGTTTGGGGAGGAATTATTCTTGGTTCCAGAACTGACCAGCAAGTTCAGAGTGTAACGATGACAGACCATATCTATCGGAATGTCATTCTGGAACAACATGTACGTTTGTTTCGGGGGCGCCATGGGTGCTGAATTTCTGTTTATGGATGACAACGCCCGTCCTCAGCGTGCAAACATTGTAGACGAATGCTTTCAATTGGAGGATATCACCCGTATGGATTGGCCAGCATACTCACCGGACTTGAATCCAATAGAGCATGTGTGGGATATGCTTGGCCGACGAATTGCAGTCCGCCAACCCCTCCCACCTGTCAACCGGAACTTTGGAGGGCATTGCTTGATGAGTGGTGTAATATTCACCAAGATCAGATTGATAATTTGATACTCTGCATCCCTAGGCGTTGTAAGGCCTGTATTGCATCGTCCGGGGACATACTCCATATTAACCATCATACTAACCATGTTATACTGTTTTTTGTAAATAGGTTCTTTTTTGAAATTTGCTCCAGGGAGTAAAAATCGCAATTTTTATTAATTATGTCAAACATATAGCATCTTTTTTTTGCTCTTTACCTTTTGTTTAATAAATAGACTTTACAAATAAGTCTAATTTGTTTTGCTACTGTCTCTTTCTTTGCCTGAACTTCATTATCCTTTTATTTATGGACATGAGTGTAATACACCTAAACCCCAAATTAAACGGTATTTTTTTTGCAAGATTTCACTTTTGCACGGTTTTTAAAATAGGGTATTAAAAAATACATTTCTGCAGTCCTGTTTTGGAGTGAAAAATTTAAACATAATTAATTATTACTTTTGTGTTTACTATTATTCTTACATGTAAACATAGATAATAAAATAATAATGATACTAAACACACATTGCAAAGAAATATAGAGCACTATAAATGAAATATAAAAAATATATAAATATAAACAAAATAAAAAAGGAAATATAAAAAATATATAAATATAAACGAAATAAAAAATGAAATAATTAAAAAATATTTATTTTACTAGTGCGATATTTGTTTCTCCATTCTTTCACTTTGCTTTTGCAAATAGATCTCAATTTGGGTATTTGTACATCGTAATGTGTGTTGCATGTTAGCATCCGATATGTTCGAGCTTCTTTTGCTTTTCGTCAATTTCATTTTCGAAAAAAAAAAAAACGATTCGCAGGTGTGTTGAACCAAAAGCGCTAACACCTTCGACTAAGAGTCTGGTTTGCTCTGCTATCAACAATCATTTGCTATCAACAATCAATTATCAATCAATATCACTCTGCTATCAACAATCAATTTAATTATTCTGCGAACTTATATCTGTAAACTCATAAATAGAACAGACAATATCTGTCATATATTCACAAGAATATTATTTTAAAATAAAAGTTAATTTGTTTGAATATAAAGTTAATTTTTTTTTTTTTTATATATATATAAATTGGTCTTCACTACTTTGCTCATACAAAAAGCACTACTGCTGTGGCAATTTTTTTTTTTTTTCAGAAATTCTTTATTTATTCTTAATGTATTGAAATCTATTTCATCGCCTTAAAAGTAATCCGCTCCGGACACAATGCACTTATGCTAACTTTTTCCAATCATCAATGCATGCTAAAAAGGCATCGGCAAGGATGGCCTTCAAAGCGAGCGCCTATTCGCTATGAATCTCTTCAATCGACTCAAAACGGTGTCCCCGGAATGGTCTTTTGAGTTTAGGGAATAGCCAGAAGTCACACGGTGTGAATATGGTGGTTGTGGAACGATACGGGTTTCAATTTTGAAGCAAAAGTCACGAATGCAGTGTAAGCTGGCGCATTCAGTATTTTCGGTACCAATCGAGATTTGAAGTGTTTGAGTCCCAAAATGGAATTGACCGACCCTTTTGAAATTCCAACATCCTCAGCAAGGTCTCTAATTTTAAATCGACGGTTTGCAAGCACCAAATCTTTAATTTTTGGACGTGAGCTTCGTCGATTGAGGTTGATGGTCGACCTGATGACTCTTCTCCTACAACGCTTTTACTCTGAATTCTTTGAACTGTTTATACCACTTGTAAACGTTTCTTTCCGATATAGGAATGCTCACCGTATGCCTTATACAACATTCTATACATTTCCGCAAAAATTTAATGCAAGCTCTTTTGCTCAATTAATTCAGATATTTCAAAAATCGCCGGTATCAGTTTTAGCGTCTCACAAAGCCAAGCATAACTCAAGCACTAGTGAATATTTTGACGTGTATTCACACATACGTCAAGGACAGTGCCAGCAACCTAAAAAAAGAAAATAAATTAAATTCCATAAGCCCCGGGAATCGTAATCTGAAAATAGGTCTTACTTTTTGGACACAGTAGAAAAAAATGCACTGAACCAATTCTCTCGGCTGTCAATTCTGACCTTGATTCGATGCTAAGCATGGTATCATAAAAATTCAGTTATATCTGGCAACCCTGTGAGCAAAAGTTTCAGTTTGCTTTTGATAGGATAAGCGCAGACATACTTTTCAGAGAACGTAAAGGAAGTAACATTATTGCGCGTGAAATCTAATCAGGGTAAGTTTTGTTTTAATTATGCTACATATATTTTTTTGGTTAAAATTGACATTTTTGCCAGTATATAAACAGTAAAACGAATGCCGCTTACACAAAATAATAGTTGAAAAAAAAAAAATAATGTAATTATAATAAGAATAATTTTACAAAATATATATATATATATATGCTACAAGCTCGTTTACATAAATTTATTATAAATTAAATTATATTTCTAACTTTATTATTAATAACTTGCAGTTCGAATGCAGATTTTCATCTCGAATGAAGTTTTGTGATATAAAAAGTATTCATTTAATTATTTGTTCATTTAATTTTTAATTTATTGTAGCAATATTCCATTGTGTACATTCATATGGGAAAAGGCAGATGTATGAAAATTCAGAAATTTTTTATTTATTTATTTTTTTCATTTTAAATTCATTTGCTCTCTGAGTGGAATTTTAAGTTTGTTTAAGAATCGTTGGATTTCTTGTTAAGATTCTTATTTTAAACATTCTACAATCATTCTACTAACTTTTATGTTTGCAAAATATTAAAACTATATCAATGATTATTGGTAAATTATATCATATTTCATTTTTATTATAATTTAGTAATTATTGATCAAGACAATGTTTTTGCCTATAAAGATTAAAAAATATTAATTAATATAAAAATACGGATTTTTAAATCCATCTATAATTTTTATTTATTATTTCTGACTTTTCAAGACAACTAAAAATGCTGCATATTCTTTGTTATTAAAGGAATGCTCCATAAAATAATGTTCCCTTTAAAGATACTTTACCATTGTAATGTCTCAGCCTATATTATTATAACGGCTTCAAGAAGAGAAACCACTATCAGGTTCATGAGAACAATTTAATTTTTATTTATAAACATTATCTATGTATCTATATCTATCTATATATACATATACAAATAATGCATTCTGAGTTATTATATAAAAATAAAATTTAAAATAAAATTTCACCACTAGTGTACGATTAAATCACAAATACAGTTCGCTCCAAGCTCGGTGAAGTGATCGAATCTAATTGCCTAGTCTTCGGCAGACCTTAATTATCATAAGGCGTAATACACGAAACCACAACGGGCTCACATTGAAAATAGGCGTAAAACTCCTGCCTGTTCAGTCACTTGACCGCAAAACACCGCTTATGGTCGACTCTTTTCACAACTCTTTCTCTTCTCCAAAAAATTTCCTTTTAAGACAATCTGTCTAAGATGAGGGAGTCAGCTTCCTTCACTTCTCTTTGGAGTAGGCAGTTTTCAGCAAGTGGTCTGTCACCAATCACGATTTAACAACTCATGGTGTAGTCCATATTCCATCTGTCATTGTTTCGACATGTGAAGGTCACACAGACAATCGCTAATTTCAAGAGGTCTCATCATCCATAATACTGAATATCTGCTATCAGATTTGAGTGACAGATTCTTCTCATTAGTACAAGACACTAATATATAATATAACTACCCACAATACTGGTTGTCTGCTGTCAAATTTGTGTGATGGGTTCCAAAATTCTTATCGTGAGATTCTTCCTGTTTCTGAAGAAATCTATTTTTTGCCCTATTGATTCGTAATGTTATCATAACCAAAAATTAGAAATAGCGTCAATCTAATGTTGCTTATAGGAATCTAGATTTTAAATATATTTTAATTCAAATTGTGGAAACAATGATAAATAAATACACATATTTGATTTCTTATTTCAAAAAACAACCATTTTGCTATCCATAAAACAGTGAACGTGTTTCTGAAGAATTCTATTTTTTTCCTATTGATTCTTAATGTTATCATAACCAAAAATTAAAAATACCGTCAATCTAATACGTTGTTTATAGGAATCTAGATTTTAAATATATTTTAATTCAAATTGTGGAAACAATGTCAATAAATACAAATATTTGATTTCGTACTTCAAACGACATTTTGTTTATAGGAATCTATATATTAAATATGTTTAATTCAAATTCTGGAATCTCTTGCAATTTGGATTTTAAATAATTGTTCACAATTGTTGAAATTTTAAGTTATAATAATTAAAAGCAAGAATTCATAAAAAAATGTACTTTCATATTATTTTTGTTAAATGTTAAGTTACTTTTATTATGAAACACCTCGCTCCCTCCTTATATAACCATAGTTTGAGAATTTCTGTTATAAAACGTATTTATATAAAAAGTTTATGATCATGAATTAACTACATTTATTGATATAAACATATAAACATAACCATAAAAGTAAATACGAAAATTAATTTCAGTGTTCTTGCGTATTTTTGATGTTGAGAAAATAATAATAAAGATTTATGTATGCAAGATAATTCAATTCGTTAATGTATTAAATGCATAAATATTTATTTAATTATTGGGAATTTATTTAATGTAAAAAATTTCAGCTATATTTTTATTTTTATGATTTAGATAAATTTAACATTTATTCTTTACAATTCTGCATATCATATATTTTTTTAACTCGACTTATTTTATTTTTATAAGGAACACTATGACTGAATATTAGAATTTTGGAAAATCGTGGTAGAAACATAATATTTTCCAAAATTTTACATTAAGACTGCAACTCTAGTGCAATTAAATGTAATTTGCGATTAATATCAATTCCTTGATAAAGTAAGGAATATTAAAAATGCATAGTAGGATAAAATAGAAATCTGTGCGTTAAGTGCGATGGTAAATAGCACACTATGTTTTCGAACCAAAGTGCTGATTTTGAAATTTTAATGGTAAAACCAAACCGACTGTTCCTATGCCCATGCTGGAGATGGGCACGTTAAATCCGAAGAGTGATAAATCATTCTAACGGACATCATCATATGTCATTCCATTATTCCATTGACTTTTGGGAGGAAAATTCATGCATTTGCGTGCCATTTTTTGGTGTATTCATTCTTAAAATAGTGGAAAAAATTAACTTCTGTGGTATACTGAATAACGCTTAATTCGCTACATATTTGCTGTTCTAGTGTAGTTTAAGGGACCTGATGGCCGAGAAGACGAAGTATTGTAAAAAAATATGTTTCCACTTGTTTCGGGTTCGAGTCCCGGTTGTGCCATGGATGTTTGTAATGGTTCGTAATCTGCTTTAAACCGTAGGTCTCGGTCTAATATGACTGTAGAGCATAGGGCTGATAATCCTATTCCGTAAAAGATAACGTCTCCTGTGTCGAAATCTGCCAGTAGGCAAGCAGTCTTGGCCCTTCAAGGCGCTGTTGCGCTACTGATGATGATGATGAGTGTAATTAAAATGCATTATTACTTACAATTTGAAATTATTTTTAAAGGATATTTATATCAACTCCTAATAATATTTTCAATATTAATCATTGAAAACCCCTTGTATAACTTGACACATTTTTCACGGGATAGCACAGCTATATAAATTGTTTACAATAAAGGTAGTTACATTAATTAATCAAAATGTCATATTATAATACATATGCATTTGAATGATATTTTTATAATAAATTAAAAAGTTTGATTTGTTTTATATATTAATAAAAAGTTATCATAACTGGTCGAATGCAAAGCGTGTCTGAAATGATGTTATTCCTTGATATAAACTGTTGAGTATACTATACATTTTCAACTCTGTCGTTGTGAAGTAAAGTGATGTATTAAGAAAGTTAGGCTAGATATTATGCATGTAAAATATTAACTTTAACCGTAAGTTATATTTATTTGTTTTGAGAAATTTCTAGTCACACGCACAAAAAAAAAAAAAAAAAAAAAGAAATAAAAAACTAATTATAAAAGTAATTAAAATGTCCCTTGACGCATGGAAAATTAGATCTGCAGAAATTGTTCACCGAAATTCATTCCTTTCAAAAGTTAAATATAATCTGATGTCAATAGTGCATTTGTTTAAATGAAAAACAAGTAATATAAAAAAAAAAAAATTTTTAAGTCAATTCCTACTTTTTTTCACTATATTGCAGAAAGTCCTTTATAAATAATTTTCATTCTTTTTTAAAGTTTATCTGGCGCCACCTATTGGTAGATATATGCAACTTAAATCTAAACAAAATAAAATTAATTAATTTCGTTTAATTACTGAATTAATATTTGAAAAAACTGTATTAACATCAAATGTCATCCACTACAAGTTAAAAATGTATTTGAAATCGAGTGGGTGAATAATAAGTATTTTATTAACGATTGAAAATTTGAATAAGATTTATATAGAGAGACTGTGAGCTAATAAAAGGAATTGAAAAAAATAGCTATTGAATATTTCAATTTTTAACACTTTTGCTATCTGCTGCCTTATGGATAAATAGTTCCACGTGTATAATTTATATAAAAAATAATAAATTAAAAATAAATCGAAGTGTAAACTGGCGCCAGAGGAATTATAAACTTCCTCGTCTGCGTGAATGTGAGCTTATTTGAACGAGAACGAAATGTAATAAATATCAGAGAGTGAGTTTGGTTTTAGAATAAATGTGTTGAGTTTTTATAATTCACTTAGAGCAGGGATGGCCTACCCGCGGCCCTTCCTGAATATTTTTTCGGCCCGTGAGATTTATCACACGATTACAAAATATATTTATTTTATAATGGCCAAAAACAATCTATTAACAAGTAATATAAAAAAAAATTGAAGTCAATTCCTACTTTTTTTTTCACTATATTACAGAAAGTCCTTTATAAATAATTTTCATTCATTTTTTTTTTTTTTTTTAAATTTATCTGGCGCCAGCTATTGGTAGATATTTGCAAATTAAATCTAAAAAACACTAAAATTAATTAATTTAATTTAATTACTGAATTAATATTTGAAAAAACTGTATTAACATCAAATGTCATCCACTATAAATTCAAAAAAAATGTATTTGAACTTGAGTGGATGAATAAAAAAAGTATTTTATGAACGATTGAAAATTTGAACAAGATATATATAGGAAGAATGTAAGCTAATAGTAGGAATTGAAAAAAAAATACATTATGTGTGCATCCCTATATTCAAAAATTAACTGTCGAAATTATGAGAAAAATTAATTGATTTTAAAATAGTATTCTTGCGAATACATGACAAATATTACCTGCTTTATTTATGAGTTTACAGTTATGAATTCGCAGAATAATTAAATTATGTTCTGCGAATTCACGATGAGCGCTCATATTGGAACATTTAATATAATAGGTTCTGTGTTTCACTTAAAATGACCATCACTAGATACGCACAATTGATTGGTGATAGCAAAGCAAACCAGACTCTTAGTTGAAGTTGTTAGCGCTTTTGGTTCCGCATACACCTGCGAATCGTTTTTTTCTAAAATAAAATTGACCAAACACAAAAACACGATCAAACATAACGGACGCTAACCTACAGCACCCATTACGATGTGCAAATACCCAAATTGAGATTGATTTGCAAAAGCTAAGTGAAAGAGTGGAGAAACAAATATCGCACTAGTAAAATAAATATTTTTTAATGATTTAATTTTTTTTATATTGATATATTTTTTATATTTCATTTTTAGTGTTATACATTTCTTTACAATGTGCGTTTAGTATCATTATTATTATAGTATCTATGTTTACGTGTAAGAATAATAGTGAACACAAAAATAATAACTCATTATGTTTCAATTTTTCACTCCAATAGCATGTCTATAGTGGGTCTAAATCTAATATGGGGATATATAAATTTATATGCGGCCAACACTGTTATGATGCATTTCCCAAGTGGCCCAAAGATCATTTGGGTTGGCGACCACTGACTTAGAGCATACGTGTTTTTTTTTGAGACCATTACAACCAGGGCCGGATTTAGATGAAAAGAGGCCCTATGCTATTCCACTTATGAGGCCCTTTCACCTCCCATTTTTAAGTTTGTAAATTACATGAGAGATAATAAAATACATCATTACTGGAATATATATCATTATGTTAAATGAAACATGTTGTGATTGGTACTAATCTTTACAAAAAATGTGGCACAAAAAAAGCCGAGAACACTTATTTGCACATTAATTTTCCGCACACTATATAGTACTTGTAACAAGAACTAATCAAACATAACACACATTATTTACAAAGAAACAAAATTCAAATAATAAAGATCTTTGACTACGAAAATAAAATATGCAATAAAAATTATCATAGTTTTTATCAAATTTAATTAAATATATTCAATACATTGAAGATTAAATCAAATTCAATTCATATAAATTTATTTCATAATAATTTTGCATTTAAAAGTTTAAGTACGAATTATTATGAATAAATTAAGTAGAATTTCTCCTTATTTTCGATTCAGTGTTGTAGTGTTTACTGTTTTTAGAATAGTGCAATTCTAATTTTGCTTACAATTTGAATGTAGGCCCCACTTGATCTTGAGGCCCTAGACTGAAGCCTAGTTAGCCTATTGAAAAATCCGGCCCTGATTCCTGACAACTAACTTTAACTAGTTGATACAATGATCGCAATAATCGCAACTACAACATGGAGCTCGGTTATCAAATAGCAAATGTTTCTGTCAGTTCATTGAAGAAGTAAACTTTCACCGATGATTGATTGCTTGATAACCAACAGAGATGATAACTCTTGTTTTAAAATATTTTATGAAAGAAAAAGATTATATCTTGAGAAAGAAAAAGATTTAGAAGAAAATAGTATTTATAAGACACTGTAACCAGGTGATTAGCCATCACCTGATTTTCCTATAGGCTAACTAGGCTTCAGCCTGGGGCCTCAAGATTAAGAGGGGCCTACGTTCAAATTGTTAGCAAAATTAGAATTATACTATTCTAAAAACAGTAAACACTAAAACAATGAATAGAAAAATAAGGAAACATTCTACACATTTGACTAATAAACAAACATAAAAATGTATTGGTTAAGATCAATGCGTTCGGCTCATTGGGTCTGGTGTATTTTATTATCTCTCGTGTAATTTACAAACTTAAAAATGGGAGGTGAAAGGGCCTCTTTTCGTCTAAATCTGATCCTGACGTTAGCACATTGTTACAAAAGTTATTATGCTCTAATTTTAAAATTCATGAGAAGATATTAAATTAGAAAGGAAGCAAATTATTATCATACAGGTGAATTGTAATCCATGTGTTGAATTTTTTACCAGAATTCGCATGACTTTAAAAAATATATTACTTTTAAAGTAAAATTGGCCTATGATAAGGTGCATTGTTTGTTAGAAATGCAAAGAGTACCACAGTTCGCGTATCACTGATCTGTAGTAAATATGTTGCGGACAGATCATGCTAATTTTTAATTGTGTGTGCGATTACTGAGATTATGCACTACATCCTAACTTGATTATTTGCATTCATAGAGAGATATTTTCGAAAATAAATGTGTTCATTTCAAACCACATATTTATATGCAGAAAACATAAATGGTAAGCAAATATTAAATAATAAAAATATGAATATTTATTTGGAAGTCATTTGTTTCATATTTAATTTTTTTTTTTTTTTTTTTTTTTGAAAACCGAGGAATGCACAGATATACGATAGCCATTAGCTACACAAAAAATATTGCTTGAGAATTATCTGTATATATTTAATTTCTTTATATTGCTGTCCAAAGATTGCTGTGATGCGTCACCGGTCTTACGCAGAGCTTTCGCACCCTTAATTGTTCATGCAATATGTTTCGCACCCTTTCTCCCGATATCCCCGCAGCCTCAGCTATCTCACTCACCTATCGTCCAACACGATATCACGCACTTTTTCGATGGTTTCCGATGTGGTTTCGGTTTTGACCGTCCTTCACGTGGGTCATCTTCGAGGGACCACATTTAAATTCAGCTGCCCACTTTTTAACGGTTGGCATGGAAGGAGCAGAGTCCCCGTAAACTTTTGTCAACTTCGAATGAATTTCCTTAGAGATTAATCCATCGCAAACGAAGAATTTTATGACCGCACTATCCACTTCATTCATTTTAACGAAAAACGCGCAAACATCTAATGGAAGAATTCGAATATCTATTCACAAATATTTTATTGAATATTATTCTAAAAATTCTATTCTATTCGAATGTCTATTCGCAAAAATTCTATTGAATACAATTCTAAAATTCTATTCTTTTAGAATGTCTATTCGGAAAAATTTTATTGAATACTATTCTAAAAATTATATTCTTTTTAGAATGTCTATTCTCAAAATTCTATTGAATACTATTCTAAAAATTATATTCTTTTTAGAATGTCTATTCGCAAAAAATTCTATTGAATACTAAAAATTATCTTTTAAAAAAAATTCTATTTCTTTTAGAATGTCTATTCATAAAAATTCTATTGAATACTATTCTAAAAATTCTATTCTATTCGAATGTCTATTCGCAAAAATTCTATTGAATACTATTCTAAAAATTCTATTATTTTAGAATGTCTATTCATAAAAATTCTATTGAATTCTATTCTAAAATTCTATTCTATTCGAATGCCTATTCGCAAAATTCTATTAAATACTATTCTAAGAATTCTATTCTATTCGAATGTCTGTTTGCAAATATTCTATTGAATACTATTCTAAAAATCTATTCTATTTTTAATGCCTATTCGCAAAAATTCTATTGAATACTATTCTAAAAATTCTATTCTTTTAGAATGTCTATTCGCAAAAATTCTATTGAATACTATTCTAAATATTCTATTCTATTCGAATGTCTGTTCGCAAATATTCTATTGAATACTATTCTAAAAATTCTATTCTATTCGTATGTCTATTCGCAAAAATTCTATTGAATACTATTCTAAATATTCTATTTTATTCGAATGTCTATTCGCAAATATTATATTCTTTTAGAATGTCTATTCGCAAAAATTCTATTGAATACTATTCTAAAAATTCTATTCTATTCGAATGCATATTCGCAAAAATTCTATTGAATACTATTCTAAAAATTCTATTCTATTCGAATGTCTATTCGCAAAAATTCTTAGCAAACTAATTGAGAAACCAAGTTGAAACTTGTCATACGAATTAATGGCACGTGCACCCAGGCAGGAAATAAAATTTTTGGTGAGTGGAGCGCCATTTCTGTGTCAGGCCGAGAACTTTGCACGTTACCCTCGTATATGTAAAGATATCGATACTGTTAAATGTTAAGGCATATAATCCGGCTTTGCCCGAATCCGTAAATATATCTTATTAATTCTTTTATATCAAAGAAATAAGATAGTAAGTATTATCATTTATAAACTATCATTTTCTGTGTAATTCGGAATTTTATTATAAAAACCATACTAAAAACAATTTTAATCGCGAGTAAAAACATCTAATAATCTTAAAAATAAACATAATAATAGACGCAAGGGATAATAAAACCAAAAACAAAATACAAAAATGGTGAGAACAACGAAAAGATCTGTGATGTTATTTTCCATTCGTAATTCTTTAACAAACGATTTTTAGTGCCATCTGATGGCAATAAAATAATATTTTTCTTTAATTAAAAATAACTAATATGAATTTTTTCGTAATTTTTAACTACTCAGCATACAAAAATAGTAGATATCCATTTATTTTCTTTGAATTTAAGTACTTCAGTTATTAAAAATATTATAACTAACAATATGCCTTGTTATAAATACGTTAAAATTACAGTACTTAATTATAAAGAAATAATTAACCTTTTCCATATTATTTTTTATTAGAACAATATTTTAAAGGAAGATCACTTAGTAGTTTACGGAGATCCCTGGCCGCGTAACGGCCTATAGCTCCTTCTTGAAACATAGCGGTGGTCTCATGCCCTTTGAGTTAATAAGAAAAAGAGATAAATAAATGCCCTTTTTAAAAAAAGAATTATTTATTTAATAAAATTATAATCGTCAGGATAAGGAATTAATTTAAAATATTTAGAACAGTGCGAGGTCTTTTAATTAGTCCAACAAGTTCTAACATTGCTTAGTAGTTTAACTTGAAAAATATTTATCAAAATGAAAATTATTTCTTTTACAAATAAGTGAACAATTAAAAAAATCGTCCGCTTTCAGTTGTTTAGATGTGATGCAATTTCAGAATGTTTAATTTTATTCAATTCCTTCTATTAGCTCACACTCTCCCTATATATATCTTGTTTAAATTTTCAATCGTTAATAAAATACGTTTTATTCATCCATTCAAGTTCAAATACATTTTTTTTGAACTTGTAGTGGATGACACTTGATGTTAATATAGTTCTTTCAAATATTAATTCATTAATTAAATTAAATTAATTAATTTTAGTTTTTTTTTTTTTTTTGATTTAAGTTACCAATAGATGGCGGCAGATAAACTTAAAAAAAATGAATGAAAATTATTTATAAAGGACTTTCTGCAATATAGTGAAAAAGTAATATATTATGGTAGATTTATCGTAGATTTGATTATTGTATTTGATATTTGTTTTATGGTAGATTTGATTTTAAACATGATAATAAAAGCAGAGGATTTCTGCAGAATTTTTAAAAGCGAAATTTTAGTTTGAAAATTATGATTTTTATTTAATTAGAAAAAGGATTACAAATATTTTGTAATTTTTTTCTTCTTAACCAGAAAAGAATTATATATATATAATTATATTGTATATAATAATTATATAATTATCTATATATATATATATATATATATATACAGTAATTTATTTTTATATTAAATTTATATATTTAAAAATGTTTTATTTGTATTGCTGAGTTTGATAATTTATTGTTTACCTGTGGCATTGCTGATGAATTATGAAATCATGTATCTGATGTTCTAAACATTTTATTTATTTATTCTAATCGCTCCATGGATCTTTCTCGCAAGTAAAATAAAAGTAAGTCATGAAATCCTGTCTCACAATTATATTTTTTTAAATGTGTAAAATAAAATTAAAATAATTGAATTATGATAAAAATCGTTAAAAATGGTGTTCAGTAAAAATGATCCAGTTCTTTTCTAGAAATATTAAATGACAAAATTTATTGCACCCTAATTCAAATTAGATTATTAACCAATATCATTTACAATAAATTAAAAGATGTTTTTTAATTCGCCTCAAATTTTTATTAAAGAATCTATTATTTATATTGCTAAACACTATAATATAATATTATAATATAAAACATAAATTACCGTGAGAAATACCATACTTAAGTATAGAACAAATATAATTAAAATTTGAAAACAAAGATTTGGTGTTTTTTTTCGCTCATGGACCTTTTGAACGGAGCTTAGGGATTCTTTTCGTTTGAAACAAATAATCTATATCAGGAATGCAGTTGTGATACGTCTATTTTACCTAAAAAAATGTAATGGCATTTTTTTCTGTTTAAGAATTTTGGATTTTGATGAAAGATTAAATTAGATATCAAATCCAGCTTCAATTTAGTAAAAAAAAGTAAATATTTAAATATATTTTATTTAATGTTTTCTATTTATTTCCATGTTAAAATCTTATCATTCTTTAATCGGAGGTGTTTACGATGTTTGATGCCCCTGTTATTTATTTATTTGCGATTTTGGCTATTTTATTTTATTTTTATTTGCGATTTTGGCTTTTTCCCCCCGAAAATTCGCCAATAATTAGTGTAGTGAGTAACTAGGTAAGTCGCTTTCGGCGACGATCATCGCTCCTTGGCGATAGCTATTTTGGCGCGAGCATCAAATTTCTGAAAATCACTTTTAATCGTTCATTCTAATTCATAATCATTTCCATTTTTGTTTTATTAATTGCCGAAAAAACCTTAACAATTTATTGTGCCAGATTTCCCAAGTTGGAAAATTTCTGATTTGTGACAAAAGTGTTTTAAAATTCTGTTTTTGAGTCTGATATTTCAAAAATATGTTTTAATTCAATTTTTGTATTGTAAGTCCACCAGTTCCATTTTTGAGATATTCCGAGACCGACTCGATTTCAACGTAAAATGGAGATGAACATATTTAAAAAAAATAACTCGAATTTATTCTCCATGTTCCAATAAATGTGCATACTAATTTCCATGGATATCGTTTGAACGATTTATACGAATACATATTATTACCAATTTTCATAGCGATTGGTTGAACGATATAGAAGTTGATATACTGAAGCACCATCTGGTGGCGACTTCCAACAAAGGGGGTAGCATAAAACATTATTCATGTTTTTTCAAACACACAGAAAAATTTAATCAAAATCGGTCAAACCGTTTAGGAGTTCAGTAAATATTTAAATATATTTTATTTAATGTTTTTTATTTATTTTCATGTTAAAACCTTATAATTCTTTTAATCGGGATGTCTACGATGTTTGATACCCCTGTTATTTATTTATTTGTGATTTTGGCTGTTTTTACATTCTTCACGAAAATTCGCCAAGAATTAGTGTAGTGATAACCAGGTAAGTCGCCTTCGGCGACGATCATCGCTCCTTGGCGATATCTAATTTGCCGCGAGCATCAAATTTCTTAAAATCCCTTTTAATCGTGCATTCTAATTCATAACCATTTCCATTTTTGTTTCATTAATTGCAGATTCATTTGATATCTTAATAAGTATATGTTATATTAATAAGAATGTGTTATATTCCAACAAAAAAAACAGGTTTTTGTATTTGGCAATTTATTTCCTTTTAGTGAAATAAAACTCATCATCCAAATATTTTCTCCGCTTAACCAACACCTCCTTGAGGTGTTGACTTTAACGGCAATTTCGCTGAAACATTTTTCTGTTAAATTACGATCCAATTTTTTTTTTTTAATTTTTAAACAAAATTGTAGGTTGATGAAATTTATCGGTTAGAGTTTATTTAGTTATTATATAAAATAAAATATACAAACAATATTTTAGCTTATACTCAATATACAAACAATAATATAATGTATACAAACAATACTTTAGCTTAAATCAGGGGCTGCCAACCCGAATGATCTTGCGGGCCACTTTGAAAAAGCATCATAACTCTGCGGGCCGCATATAATTATTATATAATTATATATCCCCGTATTATATTTAGACTTACTGCAGACATTTTTTGGAGTGAAAAATTGAAACATAATGAGTTATTATTATTCTTACATGTAAACATAGATAACATAATAATAATGATACTTAACGCAAATTGTAAAGAAATATATAACACTAAAACGAAATATAAAAAATATATAAATATTATCATTAAAAAATATTTACTTTACTAGTGAGATATTTGTTTCTCCCTTCTTTCATTTAGCTTTAGCAAATCGATCTCAATTTGGGTATTTACACATCGTAATTGGTGTTGCAGGTTAGCGTCCACTATGTTTGAGCGGAATGTTTGCGTTTGGTCAATTTAATTTTTTAAAAACTATTCGCAGTTATAAGTGGAACCAAAAGCACTAACAACTTATTGTGCCAGATTTCTCCAATTGGAAAATTTCTCTTTGTGACGTAAGTGTTATAAAAATCTTGTTTTTTGATTCTGATGTTTCAAAAATTTGTTTTAATTCAATAATAGAGAGTTTTTGCATACCGTATTTTGGACATCCGTTAGCTTTTTGTCCCCAGCGCGCATGCTCATAGGAAACATTATTACAGATACGCATGCGCAATTTCCTATGAGCATGCGCGCTAGGAGAAAAAGCTAACGGACGTCCAAAATACGGTATGCAAAAACTCTCTATTGTATTGTAAGTCAACGAGTTCCATTTGGAGATATTCTGAGGCCAATTCGATTTCAACATGAAATGGACATGAATATATTTCAAAAATTTTGTGGTATTTGTCTGACTCTAAAATTAAACAACTAATTCCGACAGTTAATATTTGAATATATGGATGTAGAAATGATGTATTTTTAATGCATTAGTTTTTACAACTCTAGTTTTTCATGATTAGCTCCCGTAAGTACCACTATGAGATCACCCTCAACCACCTCGACAAATTCTGTAGAAAGTTTTACTATATATTGTTTTCTGCTTTTTCAATTCCTTCTATTAGCTCACACTCTCCTATATATATCTTGTTCAAATTTTCAATCGTTAATAAAATACTTTTTATTCATCCACTCAAGTTCAAATACATTTTTTTGAACTTGAGTGGATGAATGATGGATGGCACTTGATGTTAATACAGTTTTTCAAATATTAATTCAATAATTAAATTAAATTAATTAATTTTAGTTTTTTTAGATTTAAGTTGCATATATCCACCAATACATGGCTTCAGATAAACTTAAAAAAATGAATGAAAATTATTTATAAAGGAATTTCTGCAATATAGTGAAAAAGTAGGAATTGACTTTATTTTTTTTATATTACTTGTTTTTAGAAAGTGTAGATTGAAAAGTTATTGTTTCTAGGGCACAGTTACTTCACTATATTACAACACTAACGTTTACAAAATGTTTATTAATATTAATGTTCTTTAGATTTTTTTTTTAAATCATCGGTTTTTTTTTTTTTTTTAATCATCTGTTGATTTCAAAATCAGTGTTTCAATATAATTATTAGGGGCCTGAATGGCCGAGGTTCTGGCGCTCGGTACCACAGGTTTCGGGCTCGAGTCCCGGCGGTGCCATGGATGTGTGTAGTGGCTCGGAATCCACCTTAAACCGTAGGTCCCGTTCTAACATGAGCGTTGAGCGGGGGGCATTGTTACTCCGCTTCCGTGGCTTATCGTCAAGTTACACGCGTCCACTGGGTAATCCAAAGTGAGTAACGTCTGTGCAGCGCTTGCTTTAAGGCATCAAAGACCAAGCTATCTAAGTGTTTGCCAGCTGCATTAGAAAAATATATATATATATATATATAATTATTAGAGTTAGATTCAAAAAATAAAATTTGCAATAACTTTTAAACTAATAATATTCTTTTTACGACTACTCAGTACAATATAATTACATTACAATTTACACATAATTTATCTTTTACTTTAATTTTCCTACTTTGTATTCATTAGTTCAGTCATAACGATAACTGTTTTCACTCTGAAGTGCTAACATTTTTATAATAATGATAAAAAATTTTAACTTGAAGCAGTACGTAAATATATATTACTGTGGCCAAAAAGTAAGAAAAACAACCAATGCTGTGTGAGATGGCGCATTCAGTGTTTTCGGTACTAATCAAGATTTGACACTTTGAATTGTTTATACCACTTGTAAACATTTCTTTCCACACCGAATGCCTTATGCTACATTCTCTAAGTTTTCGGAAACAAAATTCAATGCAAATTTTTTACTCAATTAATTCAGACATTTCAAAAATCACCGGAATCAGTTTTAGCGTCTCACAAAACCAAGCGTAGCTCAAACACGAATGAATATTTTGACGTCACATTTCCCACAGATGTCAAGGACAGTACCAACAACCTATAGAAGAAAAAAAAAATTGAAATTCCTTAAGCCACAGGGAATTTTAAATATAAAATTGGTCTTACTTTTTGGACACGTTAGTAAGTAATTGCGTTTCTCAGGAAAAAAAAAAAAAACAAAATAAAATCTATAATATTTTTTATTCATCATATTAACTAATAATCTGAATTTGACATAAAACAAATAAATGCATCTTTCAAACGAGATCTCAATGTTACTCAGGTTATACTCAATGCCACAAACCAAATATTCAAATGCATAACAAAATAAATAAAAAAAAGTGGAAGTGGTAGTAACAGAATTTTCAATAGAGAATAGTTATAAATTCAGTAAAAAAAATGTACTTATGTGAGCTGTAGCCGGATAAGAGAACCATGTTAGGAAGGTACGGTTACGCGTTCGGTGTCAGACTGTAAATGGGGTGTGGTTGGATTGATATACTAGAGCCACAGTTTGAAAACTTTTATTTACACACGCATATACAATTATACACAAACAATATTTAACATATTCAAAGTAAAAGACAATTATAGCTTCGAAGAAGGATTCTACTTCTTGTCGATTAAATCTGCTACGCGCATTGTAATCAAAGAAGTGCAGAGTTGCACTAAATATATTCCGTCTTGGGGTGAGAGACTGTAGGTCAACTAATACACAGGGTGGCGCTAAATATACTTCCATTTGAAGTGACATACTGCATTCCAACTGAACGTTTCTCAGCAAAAAGTGCATAATTGTGCTGTACTTCCTGTCAGGTGAGACTCTCAAAGTCGACTGACCAATTCTCTTGAACGCTTCAGGAAGGCGCTCTTGCCATTTGTAGGAGGAATAATGGTTACAAAATTATTTTTCTGGCACTTTTTGCCAAAATATTGTGAATTATGTTAAAGATTCAATACTAGCGTCCGTTATTAAAAAGCAATTTTCTTCCTTTACCTGTATGAACATGAAATGATTGTGTTTATAATGATTGTGTTATGTTATATTTAATGTTTATGATTGTTACGTTTATGATATGTTAATGATGTTTATTCTATGTTAATGATTGTTATGTTTGTTTATGATATGTTAATGATGTTTATTCTATGTTTGATTGTTATGTTTGTTTATGATATGTTAATGATTGTTTATGTTATGTTTGTGTAATGTTATGATGATGATTGTGTTTTCAATGACTGTGTTGTATATCTTAAAGCTTTTTAAAATCGTTTCAACTTTTTAATCAATTCGTTTTGGCAAGTTGTGAAAAAATATGTCTTACGAATTTCGTCTTTATACAAAAATTAATAGCTTTGAACTTGACTTTTACGCATAATTCTGCATTTGATTATGTGTTATTATTTAAAATTAAGTAGTTTTTAAGAAATTATTTTAAATTTTAAAAATTCATTTAGTTTTGCGAATGATATTTCGTACGATAGCAAATTCACGTATATTGTATATTTGATTAATAAATTTATTTTCAGGTTCATCATGACGCAGCTTCATTTCCGGATAATCGTCATTCAAGGAAGTGATGAAGAACCGGATTTGAGTTTACTCAGGAATTATATAGAACGTTGTGATTTGATTGTTCATTCTATTAAACGCGTTGAACTTGAAAAGTCAAAACAACCAGAGTTTAGCGAAATTTTAGAATATATAGTGGACGTTAAAGCTGAAAATCAACTTGTAATATCAAACAGGAACAGGGTGCATGTATACAAGGAGTTAATCATAAAGTGGTACCATGTTACAAATACAATATGTGGCGAACGCCCTCTGTTGCAATTTGTAAGCAATGAATGTTTCCATCGTAAAAGAGTATCTTGTCACTCCGATCTAAGTCTTTATTTATCATTTGGAGTGCAAGCAAAATTAGGAGAGTTCATTGAATATTTTATTCTGAGTAGATCTTGTACAGCGAATTTTTCACATGACCTTAAAGAACTTGAAATTGTAACCAAAACGCACATTAGTTATGAAAGGGTCGATTTAATGGTATACAGGTATTGTTTTAAAATACCATATAGTCACATTCGAAATATAATTGTATCGACAGATGGAAAACTCTCGCTGTTTATCTCAACATTTTACATGCACCATTATATTTTAGAGAAACCATTATTAGAAATGTATTAACGATGGACGTCATCCGTAGATCTCATAGTCGTATCTTCCTGCATGGATTAGATAGGACAATACACGGAAAAAAAGTGATATAGTATGTTTAAAGTTTTTTGAATTTGGTTCATTTTATGAATTGATAAGTTGCTTACGATATCGTTGTGATAAAATACCAATCCAGTTCACTGCAATGTCTACCATTCACAAAACACCACCTGAAAATGCAATTTTAAATTTTAAAATTTTGGTTGCACCCTACATGTGGACGGCTATTATTAATCGAACATTCCTCATCTTGGAACAATCTGAAAATATAAAAGCATCATTGCAAAAACTTGTACGTTACTCTTACGAAAATGCAAATTGCTTGGAAAAAGTTTTAACCGATGTATTATTTTTAATAGATTCAGGAAGATTCCTAAATTACTGGTATGTCATTGATAAATTATATTCACATAAAATGGCCACTGGAATTAATAATTTTTCTGTTCCTGAAAAATGTCGATTAATTCGAAGAGTCGTAATAACTCCTACTAGAATTTTACTGTGGCCAGCTGAATTAATGTGTGAAAATAGAATTCTGAGAAATTTTGATTCTGACTTTTTGTTGCGAGTTACATTCCGGGATGATGATTTAGTTCAGATGAATTATCGACGTTATAACCAGGAAATTTTTGAAGAAGTGGTAATTGCGCCAATGAAAGCAGGATTGGTAATCGGTGAGAGAACCTATCAAATGCTTGCATGGTCTAGTTCTCAATTAAGAGAACATGGTGTCCATGTATGCTAGAGATTCAGGTGGAATAACTGCATATGATATACGACGATGGACAGAAATTGATCCCAGAACAACTATGAATATACCAAAATGTCTGGCTAGGATTGGACAGTGTTTTTCTCAAACTGAAGATACGCTACATATTCCTCTAACCGACGCATTTGTTCGATTTCAAAGAGATATTGAAAGAGGTTTAAACCCAGAAACTTCTGCACCATATGTTTTCTCTGATGGCATTGGAAAAATTTCAAGACAAATGGCTGATAAAGTAAGTTATTAATTTTTACATAAAATAACAAAAAGAAAAAAAAAAGTCGGGCATATATTTACGTTACTTTTATTTCAATATATATTTTTTACACCGATTAGCAATTGTTAAGGTATTACTGCTTTATGCAAAACTGAGCGTTTGAGCTCCAAAATGGAATTGACGGATCCTTTTGAAATTCCAACATCATCAACAAGGTCTCTAATTGTAAATCGACGGTTTGCAAGCACTAAATCTTTAATTTTTGGACGGGAGCTTCGTCGGATGAGGTTGATGGTTGACAGAGGGCTCTTCGTCTTCAGCTCGTTTTCTACCTTCTTTGAACTGTTTACACCACTTCTAAACATTTCTTTCCGATATAGGAATGCTCACCGAATGCCTTCTGCAACATTCTATACGTTTCCGCCAACAACATTTAATGCAAGTTCTTTGCTCAATGAATTAAGGCATTTCAAAAATGGCCGGAATCACGTATAGCGTCTCACAAAGCCAAGCGTAACTCAAACACTATTGAATATTATGACGTCAAATTTCACACAGATGTCAAGGACAGTACCAGTAACCTAAAGAGAAATTGAAATTCCATAAGCCCCGGAAATTTTAAATTTAAAATTGGTCTTACTTTTGGACACAGTATTTTGCTTTGATAATCTTACTGTATGATAATTGTATACATCATTGTATATATACAAGTTTTAATCAGTTGCATGCCTTTCATAAAATGGATTAGAATGAAAATAGTAATCAAAAGAAGCGGAAACGGACTTTCTCACTCAGATTTTATTATTGTTTTCGCATCTTTTAAAACCAAAATTACTTGTTATTACGAAATTTAATGAAAACTAATTTAATTATTGTTTTAGCTATAGTCGCAACTACGCTTAAGAATATTTTTAGTATTAAAGTAATTAATTTTATGTAAAATTATTATTTTTAAAAAAAATACAGAAATTATATATGGAAATGTAATACTGTCCCACGATAATATTTGCTTATTAAAATGTGAATAATAATTTTCAGATTACTGTTTGAGATTTTCTTTCAACATTTTGAAAGAGTAGCTTCAAAAAAAAATTATATCTGTTTTGATAAGAATAATATAAATTAATTGGACATACTTATTTTTGATTTTTAGGTTAGGAAGAATCTCCGTCATGGTTCTGACTGTTGTGCCTTCCAAATTCGTTACAGCGGCTGTAAGGGTATGCTTGTTTTGGATCCAACTTTACAAGGAACTGATATTGTCATTCGGGAAAGTATGCGGAAATTTGATTGCCGCGGTCGGGGACACACAAAACTCGAAATTTGCAAAAAAAGTGGACCCAGTATGTATTGCCAGGGTTGTATTTATTAAAAATTCATAGTTAATAACATTTAAAGTGCTTAAGAACTTACCCTGATTTTATAAAATAATTTAATTTTTGCCAAGTTTGTTTTATAAAATTTAGTGAAAATTAAATTTTCGTTTTTAAGCAAATATTTTTCAGCATGAAAATATGTTCATAATAAAAAAAAATTAAATTGTTTTATTTGTGGATTTTGATAATTTATCCCTTTCTTTTAAAGAAAATGATGTTGAAATGTCTTGTTTTTAATAATTTATTGTTGAAGCTTTTAGTTTTAAGCATTTTAGAATAATTATTTATCTTAGTTTCACCTAATTCAGTAATTTAACTTTTAACTAGAAAGTAGACGGTACAATAACCAAATTTAATACAACAAACATAATGATAAAAATTCTGAACACAGGTTTACTCTATACAGAGAACTGTAACATTTGTGTTTCTATTTTCAAAACAAAACATCAGAAATGCTGCACTTTTGCATTACGTTTAAATGATATGTTATAACCACTTGTAGGTTTAACAAAAGACAGGAATGCATTGTATATAAATACACGGCCATTGGGCTCTTTTAAGTGAAGTAGTAAATGATTTGAACATATTCAAGTAGTTAACTGTTATGTGTATAGAAAATTGTAGGCACAAACTGCGGTGCGGACCAATGAAAAGACCACAAACACTGTGTATATATTCAATGGATCACGTTCTATACTACTGGCTATTAAAATTGCTACACCAGGAACAAAGTTCAGATAGCAAAATGATATTTATTGGACAAATATATTATGCTGGAAATAACAAGTGATTAAATTTTAAAAAAATGTGGGTGCATAGATCCTGAGAAATCAGTATCCAGAACAACCACCTCTGGCAGTAATAACAGCACTTATACGCCTGGGAATTGAGTCAGGTAGCCGCAGCCTTGGTCTCAGGGCTGAGAGTCCATGCTGCTGCTAACGTCGTCAAACTGTCCGTGCATACACTTATTGTCTTGCAAACGACCCCAATTCTTGATTTAGTGCTCGTGACGTGACTGCACGATCCATTAAGGCCACGCGGGTAACATACCTGTCTTCACGTCTGCTAGTGATAGGGAGTCATTGAGATCCAGCACGGCGTTTCGTATTTCAAAATCCTGAACCCGTCAATTGCATATCTGTTAACAGATATGCAATTGACGGGTTCAAGACGGAAATCTTTGGATCTCGACCGACGCAAGCAGCAATATTGCGATACGGTAAACCGCAATCCCGGTACGCTACAATTCGACCGTTATCAAAATCAGAAATGTGCTGGTACGCATTTCCGCTTCTTATACGAGGCATCACAAAAACCTTTCACCAGGCAACAACGTTCAAATGCAATTTGTGTATGTGAAACCGGATAAACAATTTCCTCATTTAAACACATTGTAGGTGTAGCTACCGGCTCCTGCTTTGTCTGAGCGACCTGGTGACCAAATGGCTAGCGCTCTGGCCTTTGGTATCCCAGGCTTCAGGTTCGAATCCTGGCGGTGGCATGGATGTTTGTGAGTGGTTCGGAACCCACGTTAAACTGTAGGTCCCGGTCTGTTTAGCCCAAAGTGTGCCCAAGATGACTGTAAAGCGACACACACTAAACCAAACCTACTTTGTCTGAATGCCCTGAAAAGCTAATCATTTGCATTTCACATCACCTTCTTCCTATCGTTTAAATGTCATGTCTGTAGCATGTTGTCTTCATTGTGTAGCAATTTTAATGGCCAGTAATGTATTAACAGATTAGAGCCAATTCAGTGCCACAAATAATATGGAGGGAATTATTAACAAAATTTTATCTAGTAATAATATCAAGAAAAGTTAATCTATAGCTGCCTAAGATGAAGATGAAAGAAACATTGTGAATGGCCACATTCCAAATTTTTGACGAGATAACGTTTATTGAGATCAATATTAGAGAGTTTTTGCATAACGTTTTTTATCGTCCGATATGTTTCTTCCTAGCCCGCATGCTCATGGGAAACATTGTACCTATTGCTCATGCGTATCTGTAATAATTCACTACTGAGCTATTCCTATGAGCATGCGCGCTAGGAAGAAAAAAAAATATCGGACGATAAAAAAACGTTATGCAAAAACTCTCTATTATCAACAAATTATCCTCCATATACACGTCTATTCCAAGATGCTATTAGTGCATGTGTCATTTTATGGAGGATAACACAATACCACATCGAGATTCTAATATGGCGGTTTCCTTTTGTAAGTGATGAACTAGAATGGTTTGATATGATTAATAATACCTTGATTTAAATCCCATCTCCGATTACAGGTGATTTAATGAGATTCCAGGAATCAGCTAAATATAATTCGACTTTCAGAAATCGGACAGCTGAACATATTATAGAACTAGATTATATATTTCCCAATGTATAATACTTTTAAATTCGCTATTGAAATAAATTATTTATTGCTAAGCATTGCTATTATTTTTTAATCTAGCATAACTTAGCGATGTATGAGAACATAAACAGAACACGCTAACAACAATTATTCTGTTTATATTTATTTCGTCATTCATGTGGCAGATTAGAATACAAAATCATTTCAATACTATACACTCTTTGAATAAAACTTTATTCTTAAATGAATTTTAATTTTAGTACTAAAAGTCAATAAAAAAAAAAATGAAATCCATACTTTGTTCTTTTTCAATTCCTACTATTAGTTCACACTCTCCCTATATATATTTATATATATTGTTCAAATTTTCAATCGTTAATAAAAATACTGTTTATTCATCCACTCAAGCTCAAATACATTTTTTAAACTTGTAGCGGATGACACTTGATGTTAATACAGTTTTTCAAATATTAATTCAGTAATTAAATTTAATTAATTAATTTTAGCTTTATATAGGAGGGAAAAAATTCTCTTATATAAGATATTTAGCAGGATATAAGTTTAGGAATAAACATTGTCAGTGGCGAGGCTTGTAGATCGCTGGAAAAAATTCTTTTTCAGATTCTTTTTCATTCTGGGTTCTAATCTGAGTCAAGGAGAGAACAAAATGGAAAATGAAACATGTGAATAAATTAGTGAGAGAGATTGAAAGTGTGTGTGAGAGAGACAGAGAAATTTTTCTAACTTAAAAAGGAATGACATTTTTTTATAAAGGACTTTCTGCAATATAGTGAAAGAAAAGTAGGAATTGACTTACATTTTTTTTTTTTATATTACTTGTATTTTTTATGATAGTTTTCTTTTTTTCCTTTTCAGTTCCTTTAAGACTAAACAGACCACTGATTGCCATTTTGCATGATTTAGGAGTGGAACCAAGAGTCTTTTTGAGATTACAAGAAACTATGCTACAGGATTTGCTTGATATGCTTTTAGATGAAGAAAAAGCAGCTGATTATTTAAATAGGCGAACTCCTTTTTCAAATTTCAAGTTTAAAGAATTAATGAAGTCTGGAATATGTCTTACAACGGAACCTTTTTTTTTTAGAACACTCCTATTATCTTTGCATCGATATTACATTGGTTTGTATGATTTAATACTCGGCAATTAAAAATACTACTACTGTGACCAAAAAGTAAGTCCAATTATTTTTTCAAAAACTCTTTATTTATTCTTCCAAATTTATTTCATCGCCTTCAAAGTAATCCCCTCCCGGATACAATGCACTTATGCCAACTTTTTTTCCAATCCACAATGCATGCTAAAAAGTCATCGACAGGGATGGCCTTCAAAGCGCTCAGCGATTCACGTTGATCTCTTCAATCGACTCAAAACGGTGTCCCCGGTGGTCTTTTAAGTTTAGGGAATAGCCAGAAGTCGCACAGTGTGAATACTGTGGTTGTGGAATGATATTTGTTTCATTTTTGGCGAAAAAGTCATGAAGAATCAATGCAGTGTCTCTAATTGTAAATCGACGGTTTGCAAACACCAAATCTTTAATTTTTGGGAAGTGAGCTTCGTCGGTTGAAGTTGTTGGTCGACCATATGCCTCTTCGTCTTCAACATGTTCTCTGCCTTATTTGAACTGTTTATACCACATCTAAACATTTCTTTCCGATATAGGAATGCTCACCGAATGCATACTGTAGCGTTCTATACGTTTCCGCAAACAAAATTGAATGCTAGTTCTTAGCTCAATTAATTCAGACTTTTCAAAACTTGCAGGAATCAGTTTTAGTGTCTCCTAAATCCAAGCGTAACTCAAACACTAATTAATATCTTGACTTCAAATTTCACACAGATGTCAAGGACAGTGCCAGCAACCTAAAAGGAAAACAAATTGAAATTCCATTATTCCCTGGAATTTTAAATTGAAAATTGGCCTAATTTTTGGACACAGTTGTATTTATTCAGAGTTTAAGAACGCAAAATCTTTTAGTGTATTCATTAGATTATTATTTTAAAATACTAAGATATGAATATATTATATTTCAATTTTTTTTTATACAGATTTTTATATATATTTTTTGCCAGTTATAACTGCCAATAATTAATCTCCTACCACATAATCAAAACCAGTTAAGTTCACATAGTCACCAACACTATTTAATTCATGTTACTATACATAAAAATCACTTAAGAAATATTTAATGGACAACTTCCATAAAGCCATGGAATATTTTCCAATCCAATCATTGAGGAAGACTCTTAATTTTCACAAATTAAAAAGGCTTTCATAAAAAATCATGGAGTCCTGCAAAAAGAGTGATAAGATACGATTTTAAGTCATTATATTCACAATCACTAGGAATAGCATATTTTTATCATGGAATCACTTGAAACGGCGTTCCATTAAAAATAAGAAGACATTATAAACACATTTGTATCCTTGCTAAAAATTCAAAATCTTGCAACACAATAGTAAATCTGCTTACACTAATAATTACTGTTGATAAACAAACTATAACTGTAAAAAATGATAATTGTTTATGTTCCAATTTAACGAACACCACAAAATTTTGAATTATAAAATTATGCATTTTTTTTTTTTTTTGCTTTGACTCTTTGATTTCAACATATGACTCAATGTAAAATAAAATAATAAACATTAATTAATAATTATGAAAAGTAAATTATTGAAAATCTTAATTCTTTTTTTAAGCAATTTAAACTATGCAGTTTTTTTTTGTAAAATAAACTTCAATTTGCAGATATAATCAAGACTAAAGCTAATATTGATATTGACCCAGCTTACGGAAGAAATATGTTTGGTGTTATTGATGAAACTGGAATTCTAGAATATGGACAAGTGTTTGTTCAATATTCAGCAGATATCACATTGGGAACAACAACGCCGGATGACACTAGAATCCTTAAAGGTAACAACAACATATTTTAAAAACATTGACAAAATATTTTATTTTTATGTTCAAAAGTTATTTTTCTAAATGTGTTTTATTGCCATGGAGATATTAGACCATAATTTTCTCTAATTTCCTGTAGTAATTAAAACAAAAAGTATTATTATTAATAACTGATTAATATGCTTTAATTTTATATTTAAACTTATAAAGTACTTAAATATGCTGTCTGTTTCTCAAAGTTATCATAACATTTCTGCTCAATTATGGATCATTGTTCAAGACTTTCTGATAAGTTTTTATTTCAAGTAGATTTCAAATTCATTTGAAACCATTAAGATTACTATTTTAAATTAGAAATATATGTATAAATATTATAATATAATTATATATTTTTGAAATTTAGAGGATAATTACAATTAAGAATAAACCGTCAGTGACAAAAGTCAAAATACACCTATTAAAATAATAGGATTAAAGAAGTTATAAATATTTAAAAAAATTTTTTATTTTATGGCAACTCTAAACAATATAACTCCAATGCAATTCTTCAACTTTTTCAATTCCTTCTATTAGCTCACTTGTTCAAATTTTCAATCGTTCATAAGATGCTTTTTATTAATCCACTCGAATTCAAATACATTTTTTTGAACTTGCAGTGGACGACACTGGATGTCAATACAGTTTTTTCAAATATTAATTTATTCATTAAATTTAATTAATTAAATTTATTTTTTTAGATTTAAGTTGCATATATCTACCAATAGATGGCGTCAGATAATTTTAAAAAATAAATGAAAATTATTTACATTATTGAAAAGGTGCGGCCTGATGGCCAATTAGCTAACGATCTGGCACTACAGACTTCAGGTTTGATTCTGAATATTAGTGATAGTATCATTTATCACTAATATCCAGTACGTACATTTTCCATTATCCATGCACGGCGCCGTCATGTTTAGAGAACCACTTAAACGAACCACAAACCCCATGGGCCATGTATCATGTTAGCTGTAACAATGTCAAACAACACACAAAACAAGTAATGTAAAAAAAAAAACTTTTAAAGTTAATTCCTACTTTTTTTCACTATATTACAGAAAGTCCTTTATAAATAATTTTCATTCCTTTTTTTTAAGTTTATCTGGCGCCATCTTTTGGTAGATATATGCAATTTAAATCTAGAAAAACTAAAATTAATTAATTTATTTTAATTACTGATATTTAATTTGAAAAGACTGAATTAACATCAAGTGTCATCCACTACAAGTTCAAAAATGTATTTGAATTTGAGTGGTTGAATAAAAAAGTATTTGATTAACGATTGAAAATTTGAACAAGATTTATATAGGGAGAGTGTGAGCTAATAGAAGGAATTGAAAAATTCATCAAAAACGGTCAAACCGTTTAGAAGGAGTTCAGTGACAAACACTAGTACAGAAGAACCAGATTGCAGTGCCACCTACCGGATGCAATTTTGAATCTAAACTATCCAGATATTCACACAGAAAAAATTTCATCATTTATTTTACTTTTTATTTGCTTGAAATTTTTTTTTTTTTACATCAATACAGATGAAGGCAATTTGCATTTCAGTATAAAAAATATTGCATCTTTTCAGATTTTTCAATTACAAAAATCATGCCATCAGAGTACAAAAATCTACATGCGCATGTTGATTTTTGTGACTGGTTGTATGTTCGAGTAATGTAGATTTACCGTGATTTCTTGACTAAGATAATGAAATGTAGTATACAATATCAAATGAATAATTTCTGGAACGTCTGTTGCCTGTTTGTTTAATAAATTGAAATATTTTTAAAGGGAACGTTGTTATGGTTACTACTTTAAGCGATCAGATTTAATTTAAACGTCGTAGACTTATCAAGGACCGACGACAATAAACTATTATCTTATCATGATTAGGATCGCCAGGATTAGTGATTTTATTTTAATTTATGAAGAGGAATTTAACCCATGTAGAATGAAAGTACCTAAGACTTTCAAACCTACGTGGGACAGTGGCACAGCGGATAACGCGCCTGACTCAGAGCAGGAAATTCCCTGTTCGATTCCTGGCTGGCTCGGCATATTAGCATTTAGCCTTTGTTTTACTCACAATTAAGTCGTTGTAAGAACTATAGTTCCAGTCCTCCGTACCGGGACCTCATTTAAATATTATAGTTTAAAAAAAAAAAAAAACACGTTTTCAGAGTTAATCAAACTAAAAAGTAAATACTAAATTATAGTTTAAAAAACTAAAAAAACACGCTTTTAGAGTTAAACTAAAAAGTAAAAAATAATTGTTAACATAAGAATAAAATTACTGACGAAAACATTAATTTCACTGTTCTAAAAATCGTGGGGTGCTCGATATCAATCGTTATAATTTTTCACTAGTTTCATTCCGAAATGCAGAGTTAGTTTAAAAACGTCATACAAAACACCACACGCTTTTTGGAACAGTGGACATTAATTTTCTCGTCAGTAATTTTATTCTTATGTTAACAATTATTTTTTTTCTTTAGTTTGATTAACTCTAAAAACGTGTTTTTTTTTTTTTAAACTATAATTTATTTTTAAATAAAAAACAATTTTGAAATTGAAAATTATTTTATGGAAATAGGATAATTAAAAAATAAATGCTATTTAATTTGTTGCTCATTAATATTAACTATTTTTAATGTAATGGCGATAGATGGCGCCATCAGCACAGAAATGTAATGAGGCGTTATCCTACGGGGACTCATAGTTAAGAACATGGATGGATGAAAGCCATGAAGGTTGTTTGATGGTTCCAAAGCGTATTTAAAATGTTATTAAATATATATCTTTTACTTTAAATCGACTGAGAGTCGTTTTATTTAATGAAAAGAAGGAAAAAAGCTAACATTACAAATCATTTTTGTGCTAATAAATGTATATATCAATACAAAAATAAATTTACTGCAATAATTGTTTTCATTTGTTAATTTTAACATGAATGAAATTAATGGCCGTTTACCCTTAATTTCGGCGAAATTTTATTGACGAATAAAATTTCACATCTAATATATATATATATTTTTTTTTTTTTCTTCTGTGTATACTTTCCATAAATATCTTAATAATTTTGCTTTCTAATATTAAATGTCTAGTCTAATAAGCAAATCAATTTTTCAAAAAATAATTTTATTAAGATAATATGTTATATTGAAAAATAAAATTTCTTGTTAAACTAGACATTTAGAATGTCTAGTTTTAATAGTAATTTATTAGATATTATTAGTTTACATTATTAGGCACATATAAATATGTTTTTCTATAGGAATGAATTTTTAATGTTTTAAAATTAGATTTCTTAAGAATAACAAATTCAATCATTTAAATGATCTTGTTTCATATCATATTGCATAATTTCAGTTTTCTTTTTTATTGTGGTGATATTTCTGATTTAAATAATGAGAAATACTGTGCTCGAAAAGTAAGACCAATTTTCAATTTAAAATTCCTCGGGCTTATCAATTTCAATTATTTGCTGGCACTGTCCTTAACATGTGGAAATTTGACGTCAAAACATTCATTATATATGTTTGAGTTACGCTTGGTTTTGTGAGATTTCTAAATTGATTCCGGCGATTTTTGAAAAATGTCTGAATTAATTGAGCAAATCAATTGCATTAAATTTTGTTTGCGGAAACGTATAGAATGCTGCACAAATCATTCGGTCAGTATTCCTATATAGAAAAGAAATGTTTAAAAGTGGTATAAACAGTTCAAAAGAAGGCAGAGAGAACGCTTTGAAGACTCGACTATCAACCTCAACCGACGAAGCTCACGTCCAAAAATTAGAGATTTGGAGCTTGCAAAACCATCGATTTACAATTAGAGACTTTTTCTGATGATGTTGGAATTTCAAAAAGAATCGGTGCATTCTTTTTTGAGTCAAACGTTCAAATCTCGATTGGTACCGAAAACACTGAATGCGCCAGCTCACACTGCATTGAATCTTCGTGACTTTTACGTAAAAATGAAACCCAATTCCTTCCAACCACCGTATTCACCTGATTTAGTACCGTGCGACTTATGGCTATTCCCTTTTTAAACTCAAAAAGACCACCTCTAAGGACACCGGTTTGAGTCGATTGAAGAGATTCAACGTGAATCGCCGTGCGCTTTTATTTCCATCCCTGCCGATGTCTTTTTTAGCATGCATTGAGGATTGGAAAAGAAGTTGGCGTAAGTGCATTGTGTTCGGACGGGATTACTTTGAAGGCGATGAAATAAATTTGGAAGAATAAATAAAGCGTTCTTGAATAAAAATAATTGGTCTTACTTTTTCGAGCACAGCAGTATAGTATTAATCCCTTGGGGAAATTGTCGAATGCAAATTTTGTGTTATTTTACGCGTTTTGTAATTATAGGATCTGACTTGGATGGTGATGAGTACTGCGTTATTTGGATGCCTGAACTAATATTCAAAAAAAAAACGAAACTCCTCCTAATTATCCCAAGCCAACAGACACTAAATTTCAGAATGTAAGATTTCTATATTTTTCCAGTAAATGTAGATATCTTTTTAAAACCAAAATTTTTCCATAAGAATTAAATAAAATCTAACTTTTTCTAGTTATTGTAAGAAAAAAAAAAAAAAAGAAAAGAAACAATTCAATTCAGGAAAAACTTTTTTATCATAATTTTGTGCCTATAATCTGCATCAATGTATAATCGTACATTCGTACTTGTTCTTGGTCGTATCATATTTCAAACAAGTTCCGTTTTTTTATATGCATTGGCGTATAACGAATAAATCGTTTTCACTTTTTAAGAGCGCTTTTGATATTCCAATATACAAAAAATTATTGTTATAAATTTAAGACAATGAAAACTGGAAATAAAGTATGCACTTTAGAACTGTTGTGATATAAAAAAGCAACATTTTTCAAACAATTTCTAATTTTCGTATTTCATTTCATTTTTCTAATTTAAAATGTACTCTTTATCAGTGTTAGAATTATTAATTTGGACTTTTGTGAAATAATTTAATAATGTATGATGCCATACCAATATGTGAAGTGTATAACAATTTTCTTTCCTGAAAAGCTGCTATGTCTATAAATTGTGAACATGCTTATAATCCACATCCCAATTACTTTTTAATTATTTATTGTATATTCTTGGATTTATAGGCAGGAAGTAGCAGTATTTTTTTTTATCAGATTATATTTAAAACTGGAAAACAATACAACTTTCTTATTTTTGACACTAAGCAATATATATATATATATATATATTTATGTATATAAAAGTTATACTAGTAAAAGAAATGTTTTCATTTTCTTTTTAATTAAGTTTAAAGTCAATGTCAATCACTTAATTTTAATTAACGAATTAATTTTCAAATATTTGTTAAAAATATTGAGATTCATTTAGTTCGATTGAGACTATATATTCTTTATATTTTCAAAATAATTTTATATTTCTTGTATCTGAGAATTGTTAAATAAAATTTCTTCATATATTTTACATCTTAAAAGTTATAAGCATAACTATTTGAAAATTGACACACATTCTATGTTCCTGTTGGAAAACAAAAAACTCCCTTCGATGGAGAAGTAAGGGCTATTCTATGGTTCTGCAGCAAGTTGTCCTCAGGCACATTTACAACAAGGTAGTTTTATGACTGTCGGATCATATGAAGCACTTTTATGCTTATAACTTTTAAGATGTAAAATACATATATTAAGGAATTTTATTTAACAATTCTCAGGTACAAGAAATATAAAATTATTTTTAAAAATATAAAGAATGTTGTCTCAATCGAACTAAATGAATCTCAATATTTTTTAACAAATATTTGAAAATTAATTCATTAATTAAAATTAAGTGATTGACATTCATTTTAAGCTTAATTAAAATAGAAAACGAAAAAATTTCTTTACTATGTTTATATATAAGAATATGTTTATATATAAGAATATCTTAGAATCCTGTAAGAATATGTTAGAATGTCGAGCTCTTCTTGAAAGATTGACAGTAGAGGGTCGAGACATCATCCTCCAGTGGATCCCTGTGCACTGTGGCATTTTTAGGTATTGATCAGGCAAATTTGCTGGATAAGAAAGACACCCGTGCAGTCCAATAGTCAAATAGTTGCAACTCATTTCATTCCATGAAACTTTATATCAAAAATCAAATGAGACTTAGAGAGCAGGCATTGCCCACTGCTCGTATCTCCTCAAGGAATTTGAGGAATATTTTAGAATAAGTTATTTCAGACTAACCTCGTGAAAATCTAGTATATAAACTTGCAATTGGCCATGACTGTTTGGCGAGCCATCTGCACCTCATTGGCATTTTTGATATCACAAATTGCCCGCTCTATGGGAAAGACGAGATCATGGGCAGACACCATATAGCAGGATGCCTGGCCTTGCATGGGGATTCCGAGGTTAAAAGACATTGGAGCACTAGAACTTTGCTGCCGAGACATTGACTTTTTCGCTTATTGTTCTCTTTTTCAATTCCTACTATTAGTTCACACTCTTCCTATATGTATTTATATATCTTGTTCAATTTTCAGTCGTTAATAAAATACTTTTTATTCATCCACTCAAGTTCAAATACATTTTTAAAACTTTTATTAGATGCACTTGCTGTTAATACAGTTTTTTGAAATATTAATTAATTAATTAATTTTAATTTTATATGGGAGAAAAAAATTTCGCTTATATAAGATATTTAGCAGGATATGAATTTAGGAATAAATACCATCATTGGCGAAGCGTGTAGATCACTGAAAAAAATTATTTTTCAGATTCTTTTTTTTTTCATTCTGGGTTTTAATCTGAGTCAAGGAGGGAACAAAATGGAAAATGAAACATGTGAATAAATTAGTGATATACATGAAAAGTGTGTATATGAGAGAGATAATTTTTTCTAACTTAAAAAAAATGAATGGAAATTATTTAAAAAAGACTTTTCTGTAATATGGTGAAAAAAAGAAATTTGTCTTTCAATGTTAAAGTTGGTGGAGCGTCGGTGTAGAATCTTCATGCCTTCGGATCGAATCTCGTCGAAGCATACAATTTTTAATTTGATTTTCAAATAAAAAGTAACTAAAATAAAATTTTCTTTGTGGACCTAAGTAGGAATTGACTTAATTTTTTTTTTCTGTATTACTTGTTTTTTGTGTATTTTACACTGTTTTGATCCCGTAAGAGTTTATCATTTTTTCTCTTTCCACTGAAAATAGAAAAAAATCAATTTTATTAATATAAAATATTAAAAACCTTACAAATTTATTTAAACTATCAAACGAAAAAAAAAAAAAAACACTTTTGTTTTAATTTTTAAAAATTTAGAGTGTTATGATTTTAAAAAAAAATTAGTTTCAAAATAAACAGGTTTTTAATCAGATAGGATTATGAATGTGTATTTCTTCCCGATTAAAAATAAATCATATTTACATAAATGAAGAAAAGAATTCCTCATGAAAACAATTGTTTCATGCAAACTAACTTATAAAGTAAATAACTTACAAAATATTAATTCATAAAGTAATACTGATCATTTTTATTATAGGTATCAGATTTCTTGTTACAATCCAAAACTGAAGAAATAACTAAATTTATTGTTAGTTACATACAGAATGATACAATATCAACAATAGCAAGTGCTCACTTAGCCCTTTCTGATAGGTTCAATGTACATGATAAAACATGTCTAGCAATAGCAAGAAACATGCTATAGCTGTTGATTTTGCCAAAACTGGTGTTTCTGAACGTCTCAGATTTAATGAACAACCTAAGGAATTTCCAGATTTCATGGAAAAATTCTGGAAAAAGAAATACAAATCGAAGAAATCTCTTGGCAAAATGTATCGAGTTAGTAGAGACTTTGAGACTGACAACCAATCAACAATGCTTCAATACCATAATGTAGAGGTAATGTATTAACTTTGAACATAAATATTAATGCAATTTCAGATATTATTGAAGGACTGTATTAATTTTATTTCTTAATATTTTCTACCAAAAACGTTTAATAAAAAATAGTTGTAAGATTTTATTTGTGTCATATAATTTTAAGATAAAAATATAAAAAGTTTTATAAATTTATAAAGACATAAATATGGGATAGATCTGCCAAGCATTCAGCATTATAATCTATCTTCTAACATTAATTGAATGCAACGAAGTGCTAAGAAATTTGTGCATCAGAGTGATTGTGAATGATCTCACTAGCATGTATTTATACATGCTAGTGAGTTATATTGTGTTGAAGAGAACACCTGTCAATTATTACTTGATCAATCACTTCAGAACTAGTTGCTAACTTATGTAATATGATGTAGGAAAGCAGATGAGTATGAAATATGTAATATTACAAGTGATGTGGGCATTACAGTGGAACATATTTTGCATGAAATATCTTCTTATTTATTTCTATAAAAGCTACCTTATTTTATATGTACATTCCGTGCCATAAAAGTTAGCACATCTAGAAGGACTTGTCAGACCTCTACGAAATACGATATGAAGGTTTGAGGCAAACACAATTGTGGTGATTAAAATTCTAGCATGATTTAGGCCGGTAGATATCATTGATGTACATCAACCATAAATGGCCACCTAAAGATATTCTATATGAAGTTTTATTTCTTGCACCGACGTGCTTTTCATACATATTAGTAATGCAGCAAATACCAACATCTGTAGGACTTTGAACTAGGAAGAATGATGGATACTTTTATTGCCACTTTGGTCGGTCTAGAAATACAGTAAATGAGAAATGAGACTAGTGAACAAGAATGAATTCCACACATGCTGTTATCAGTGTTAGGATACACATGCACAATCACCTCATCATCACCATTCAACAAGCACACATACAACAAACTGCATCAATATTCGACGTTTACACACTGGCAGCACTGTCTGTTGTACAAGCTCCTATGGCTTTCTGCTGAATTGTATGGTGCTTGGTTGACAATTATTTGTTATCGTGCCCCCATGATTGGCAACCTCCCGAGTTTCATTTGTTTGGAATGGTGTATCATTTGGTGAGATTGGGCCGATATGGAATGGTGACAAATTGTTTGTGTGCTCCGATGACAACTGTGTACGTGTTTGCAGATTCCAAATTTCGGAAGATTGTACCCTTCTAAACAACTAACATTTTTGAGCTCTCCATCACACTTAAACCTAGAATGATTGTTTTGGGAGTTACTACATGCATGTGATCCCTCTAATAACCATGACGTTACTGTTCCATGATAGACCAATCGCACTTTCATTACAGCCTTCAGCTACTTTTGTTGCGTCTCAAGGCCAGGCTCTTCAAGAAGTAATTTCTAATAATATAGTGCTTGACTACGTACGGAAAGGATGTCACAACTTCCTGTTCATTGATATAATCGAGGTATAATTTCGAGGAAATATGCGAAAAGAAATGTTGATGTCACATTCATAACGCGGAAAATACAGTTTATAGAAATCCTGTAAAATTGCAGAAGGGTTGAGAAAACATTGGATTATCAAATTAAATATAATTTTAGTAATGATATAATTGGATTATCAAATTAAAATATAATTCTTGCCTGTAGAGGCGCTTCATTGGGAATTTAAAATTCACAAGGATTACTTATGTGCAGTGAAATTTTTTTTTTCAAAAACTTTATTTATTCTTCCAAATTTATTTCATCGCCTTTAAAGTAATCCCATCTGGATACAATGCACTTAAGCCAACATTTTCCAATCATCAATACATGCTAAAAAGTCATCGGCAGGATGACCGTCAAAACGCGCGCCGATTCACGTTGAATCTCTTCAATCGACTCAAATTCGTGTCCCCGGAGAGGGTCTTATGAGTTAGGGAATAGCCAGAAGTCGAACTGTGTGAATACAGTTGTTATGGAACGATTTGAGTTTCATCAATGCAGTGTGAGCAGGCGCATTCAGTGTTTTCGATACCAATCGAGATTTGAGGCGTTTGAGGCCCAAATTTGAATTGACCGATCCTTTTGAAATTCCAACATCAGCAGCAAGGTCTCTAATTGTTAATCGACGGTTTGCAAGCACCGCATCTTTAATTTTTTGGACGTGAGCTTCGTCTGTTGAGGTTGATGGTCGACCAGAGGGCTCTTCGTCTTCAACGCGTTCTCTACATTCTTTGAACTGTTTATACCACTTCTAAACATTTCTTTCCGATACAGGAGTGCTCCCCGAATGCCTTCTGCAACATTCTATACGTTTCCTTAAACAAAATGTAATGCAAGTTCTTTGCTCAATTAATTCAGACATTTCAAAAATCGCCGCAATCAATTTTAGCGTCTCAGAAAACCAAGCGTAACTCAAACAGTAATGAATATTTTGACGTTAAATTTCACACAGATGTTAAGGACAGTGCCAGCAACCAAAAAATAGAAGAAAAAAAGTGAAATTCCATATACCCCGGGATTTGTAAATTGAAATTTGGGCTTACGTTGTGGGCACAGTAATATACAATGACTTTATTGTATACGCGTTCAATCATTGGCATGTCTGCCGTTTGGACAGATTAATTATAAGCTGTTTTTCTGCTGTGTTTTAAAAGGTTTTGACTGTATTTCTGAAAGTATGACATTTTTTACAAGCTCCCTGAATGTTACAACTTTGGTGAAGATTCCCAAATTGTTGAAATGCAGTAGCTTTTATAAAATATTTACCGCGATTTTTTTTTTTGTTTCCATATGATTTTGACTTAAGTATCCCAGCAAATATAATATTTTGTTTTGGATTTATTGTATTTGTGTATTCGTTTTATTTTTGATTGAAAACTAAAAACTGCACGTCGATAAAAGTGTTCAGTATCGATAGAATATCTAGATAGTACACAGTCCAATCACATTAATGTGACCACCACCTACTTTCGACGTCAACGTGAAATAACCAATCACAAAAGGCAAGTGGCAGCACATTGCAGTGGAGTGTATATAAAGAATTTACTAGGGCATCGGAAATCATTTCAATCGTTGGCGTAATGCAGAAACGTAGCGATTTATCCGACGTCCAAAAGGGCATGATTATTGGCTTTCGGGCCAAGGGTGGAAGCATTTCGGAAACGGCTAATTTTGTGAACTGTTCGCGTACCGCTGTGGTAAAAGTATACCCTGCATGGCAAAATGGCACTATCCAAAATCAGCGGCGTGGTACATGTGGTGCACCGCGGGTTATAGATGACAGAGGCGAACGAAGGCAACGGATATGTGTTCGGGCGAATAGACGTGCAACTATTGAGCAACTGACCACCCAGGTGTACCAAGGGGCTACCAAGAGTGTATCCTCAACAGCGGTTCAGCGAACGTTGCTGCGCTTAGGCCTCCGCAACAGACTCCTGGTTAATGCACCTATGCTAACTGCTGTTCATCGGCGTCGAAGGCCGGAATTTGCATGCCAGTACCGAAACTGGACGTCCACAGAGTGGCGACAGGTGGCTTTTTCCGGTGAATCACATTTTTATACTCCACCGGACAGATGGACGTTGGCGTATACGGCTTGAAACGTCTGAAAGCAAACACCATACAACAATTGCTGGAAGGATCCAAGCTGGAGAAGGAAGCATTATGATTTGGGAAATGTTTTCTGGCATTCACTGAGTTCACTCATCATTGTGGAAGGCACGATGGATCAGCACAAGTACTCATATGTCCTTGCGGACCATGTCCACCCCTACATGCGAATTAATTTTTCCTCAGAATGATGGCATCTACCATCAGAACAATGCGAGGTCGTGCAGCTCGCAGTATATGTGCGTGGTTCGAAGAGCACAAGGATGAGTTTACCGTACTCTCTGGCCAGTAAAACCCATCGGATTTAAACCCAATCGAGAATCTGTGGGACCACCTCGATCGGGTATTTCGCACCATAGATCCTGAACCGTGTAATCGAGCGCAGCTGGCCACGGCACTGGAGTCGGCACAGCTCAACATCCCAGTGAACACATTCACAAACCTAATTGACTCTCTTCCTTCACGTCTCGCAGCGGTTCTCTATGCCAAAGGCGGTTATTCTGGCTTTTGACAGGTGGTCATATTAATGTGACTGGACAGTGAATATGTAATATCTTAAAAATCTAATGTTAATTTAAATGAAATAAAAACAATGTAATTTAATCCAGAGCATGAAATTAAAATAATTTGGATGGTTATAAAAATATTATAATTATTTAATTGATTCTAAAACATTAATTGCGTTCTGTTAATACTTTTGTTTACTGATTTTGTATTTAAAAAAAAACAATATTAGTTTTTCTTTTGAAAATAAAATATTTGTAATATTTACTATAACGTAAACTAAATGTAAAGCTAATGCATTTAAAATGGTAATTAGATGGATTTGTATGAGATTCCAACTGCCACTGATTTTCCATAGTTTTTAAGAAAAAAAGCCAAAAAATATTGGATTAAATTTTTCCAAAGAAAAATACTAGAATTTCTACAAAAATTCAAAGAAATCATCTTTGGCTATTGCTTTCTTAACTTAAGGTTAATAAGAAACTTCTATAGAATGCAAAAAAATATGCTACCTTTTGCCAAAGAAAATGTTATGCATTATTTTAATAATTAAAAAAAGTAATATTCAATCTTAATGAACGATGTGCATAAATAAATAGTGCCACTGTTGCAATTTTTTTTTCCTTATCGTCAGAAATAACTGTTGAGTCTATAAAATCGGAAAAGAATTTATCGGAAAATTTTGCATTGCATATAGAACTTCAGAAAATTATTTAAATTACCCCCTAAAAATCTCAGTTGAAGTTTGGAATCTCTAGATTTTTTGCTATGTTATCAGGGCCGGATTTAAATGAAAAGTGTCCCTAGGCTATTCCACTTATGAGGCCCTTTCACCTCCCATTTCTAAATTTGTAAATTACATGAGAGATAATAAAATACATCATTACTGTGATATACACTCAAGAGTCAAAACATTATGACCACCCCCTACATTTTGCAATGAACTCGCCTGGATGACGTGGAAGGCACGTGATCAGGTGGAAGTGGTATTTAATTGCTGCTGGAGAGTCTGAAGAATCATTCTTTCACTTACTTCTGTGTGTGATGGGAAAGGCTGCGGATCTAAGCGACTTTGATAGAGGGCAGATTGTAATGGCTCGAAGGCTCGGAACAAGTATTTCGAAACTGCACGACTCGTGGGTTGTTCGCGATCTACAGTTGTTAGTACTTATGCAAAGTGGATGAATGACGGTGAAACCAGCAGTAGACGACATGGTATTGGACGTTCACACGTTATCAAAGAAAAAGGTCGTAGGAGACTGTCCCGCATGGTGAAGCAAAACCGGAGCCAGACAGTGGCTCAGCTGACAGCCCAATACAATGCAGGGCCAATACCGGAGCACACTGTTCAGCGGACACTGTTGGATGTGGGGCTACGCAGCAAACGTCCCACCCGTGTGCCTTTGCTTACTAAGCGTCATCGCCAACTGCGCCTGCACTGGGCCCGGGAACATCGTGACTGGTCCATGGATTAGTGGGAGAGAGTTGCCTGGTCAGATGAATCACGGTTTGTCATTCATCATGCCGATGGCCGTGTCAGGTTCGCCGTCTTCCAAGCGAACAGTTGCTTCCTCAATGTACAGTAGGTCATACACAGGCCGGTGGGTGCGGTATTATGCTTTGGGGGACGTTCTCTTGGGCGTCTCTGGGACCCGTGGTTGTGATAGAGCAGACCATGAATGCTACAGGGTATCTGAACATCATTGCGGGCCAGTTCAGGCCATGTAAGGCCATTGCCATCAGCCTTACATAGCCTCTCTTTTCCAGCTGGAAATGGAATGTTCCAACAGGACAACGCCCCTTGTCACAAGGCTAAAATTGTGTTGGAGGGGTTCCAGGAACACGATACTGAATTCCAGTTAATGTCCTGGCCGCCTAACTCACCGGATCGTAATCCGATAGAACACATTTGGGATGTTCTGGGACGGCAGCTCAGAGTTCAAAGACCACCAATTCGCAATATCTCGGATTTGCTTGACCGTTGCTTAAGCATCTGGTACAATCTGTCTCCGGCCATCTACCAAGGACTTGTGTCATCCATGCCAAGGCGGGTTGAAGCTGTGTTGCGCGCCAAAGGTGGGCCAACTCGTTATTGACAGGTGGTCATAATGTTTTGGCTCTTGAGTGTATATCAATATGTTAAATGAAACATGATGTGATTGATACTAATATTAATAAAAAATGTGGCACGGATAATAAATAAAAAAAAGGCGAGAACACTTATTTGGATATTTATTCTCAGCACACGTTCATCTTAACCATTGCATTTTTATGTGAATGTTTGTTTAGTATTCATATGTGTGGAATTTCTCCTTATTTTCGTTTTAATGTTTACAATTTTAGAATAGTGTAATTCTAATTTTGCTAACAATTTGAATGTAGGTCCCTCTTGATCATGAGGATCTAGGCTGAAGCCTAGTTAGCCTATAGGAAAATCCGGCCCTGTATGTTATGCTTAACTAGTGTGTAGATTTTTTTAAATTCCTATTATTAGTTCACCCTCTCCCTATATATATTTATATATCTTGTTCAAATTTTTCAATCGTTAAGAAGTCCACTCAAGTTCAAATACATTTTTTAAAACTTGTAGTGGATGACACTGATGTTAATACTACAAGTAGTTTTTCAAATATTAATTCATTGATTAAATTTAATTAATTAATTTTAGTTAAGAAAAAAAAATTTCTCTTATATAAGATATTTATCAGGATATAAATTTAGGAATAAATACCGTCAGTGGCGAAGCGTGTCGATCGGTGGAAAAAATTTCTTTTTCCATATATAGAAAGGAAAATGGAAAATTGCAATTGAATTCGTTTTTTTATTTTGCCGCTTAATATTGTGATTCTGTCATATGTATATACATATTTATATTAATTGTAATTATTTAATAAAAAGTAACTAAAATAAAGGTTTGTTGACCTAAGTAGGAATTGACTTAATTTTTTTTATATTACTTGTTTTTTTTTGAATAAATAAAAGATACTCTAGCTTAAATTGCCTTACATTGAATTAATATCATTTAATAGCATTATTTTATTTTGATAGATAATTTCAAACTGTTTTTCGTTATTAACACTATTGTTAATAAGTCCATACTAAGCAATAAAAAAATTAGTAATGTGTACAAGCCACATAATTTTTCAAAAGTGTATGGAATACTATTATCTCACATATTTCCTTTGAGAAGCATAAAGACAATGTTCAGAAATAAGCATAAATAAGTAAAATTATTGATTAAAACCTTGTTTTTTTGTGTTTTTTGGAGCTTATTATTTGTTAAGTATGGCCAATTCCATTTGTTTGTTTTTTTGGAGCTTATTATAGAGTTAGTTATATAAATTAGCTTATATTTATTAACAGAATTCGCAATTTATAAATATTATTTATTTTATCAATGAGTTATTTATCTGCATATATTTAATATAGTCTTGATGAATGATTATCAAATCTTTTTTATATTACTTGTTTTAGCTTGATCCTGCTCTGATTGTTGATGGATGGGAAATTTTTGAAAAGGCTGCACTAGCCTCCAGAAATGAATATAACAACACCCTCAAAACTATTTTGCAAACATATGGAATCGGTCATGAAACGGAAGCATTTGGCAGTTCGTTTATTAAATTCCACGAGCGCTTTCGCGAAAGACGAGACAGAGCAGAAATTCAAAATGTGGTTCAAACGTGGCTGAAAGAACTGCTTGAGAAGACAAGAAAACAGTTCTTCCAAGGTACTGACACAAACTCTAAGGTTGAAGAAATCGTGGAAGATATCAAAAGAAAAGCTTCAGCGTGGTATGTTGTTACATACCGAGAAAAGGATCCCGAATTTTTAAGTTTTCCTTGGATCGTCTCCGATATTTTGGCAGACATTCGAATTCTTAAACCATTTGTAGTAAAAAAAATTAGGGTCTACCATCTCACCATTCGTGTTGAAACTGGAAAACATAATCAATGCAAATTCTAAAGCGGGAATGCTTCCCAATCTCAATTCTGCAGCTAATTTTACTTTGCGCTCGTTGTACTTCGGATGTGATCCTTTAATAATAGAAAGGGCTATAAGCATTCTGACAAAGTGGGGTGACGAAGAAAGGATAATATCCTCTACTAATGCTAAAGGACCATTTTTGCATTACAAAACATTCCTTAAGCTTATTATGCATGTTGCTGAATTAGAAGGATTCGTATCTACAAAACCAGGATTACCGGAGAAATATCATGCCACCACTGCTGAATTATGCGTTTCATTTTTCAAGTACTGTATGAAATTGCGATTTCGGAGTAAGGCCGAAGTACAGAAGATCTTGCCTTTCCAAGTTTATAATGATCGAATTTTAGCTAAGATAGCTCTTCATTGCTTTTCACAGCATAGCTGTTACCGGTATATTCCCAACTCTCTGCAATAGCGAGTTTATGGATAATGCTGAAGAGTTGGTGGATTTGAAAGTAATATACATTGACAGCTCTTTGTTTGGCTTTTCTCCCATTGAAGAAGGCAAGTTGAGAACTGCTGAATCAGTTCTTCAAAATTTTCTGAAGTGGAATATGTCAGCCTGAGAGAAAATTGCCAAAGAAAAAAAGATTGTAGTCGATGCATATGGAACACTATTTGCTGTGAGGCGTCTTAGAAGTTTGTTAGTAAAAAGTAATAATGTTATTAGTGAGGTTTTAGGAATAGTAGAGCCTTAGTTTTCATTGTCGTACATTGTAATAACGAACAAAACAGCATTCATATTAATAGGTGTAAAATAACTAGATTTTACTTTTGAAATATTCATACTCTTAATACACAAAACACTATTATTTAAACATATAAAATATCTCATGAAACATATATCTCTACATTATATTTAACATATATATATAAATATATGGCGAAATAAATTTCAAATCTCCCTTCATGTTGTGTGTGTTTCTCATAAAAAACAGCATATAAAAAAGCACATCAAAAAAAAAAAAAAAAACTTGCTTTGAAATATTACATTTTTAATCAAATCAAAATAAACCTATAATCACATAAAAATTATACTAGGTTAGTAAAATAAAAATAAAGTTTTAAAAGTTTTTTTTATTGAAAAGAAAATTTTTATTTTTAGAATTATCATTGAAACTAGAAAACAATTAGAAAACATTAACGCATTGCTACAAAAAATATTCATTTCATTAGAAAAAAAAAAGCTCATCAGATATTAATAAAGATAATTGTTCTTCATAAACATAATTTATTTCCATCCTCATTCTGTTCTGATATTTCATAGAAATTTCATTAATTTTTAATAATCATTTCATTAATTTTTATCTAAACAATTATGAAAAACCGAATTCCTATTAGAATTTAACGACTCATTTAGAATTAACTTCGAAGATTTTTCTTTGTGATTTAAAAATAAAGGAGCCCCGTTTACGCCAAAAAGAAGCTTTTCAGATTTTATAAAATTTTAAATAAACATTTTTTTATTAAACACATGGTATGTTTCACTTTTTTTTTCTGGCCAATCAATATTACACTATAGAGAGGATTCACAGACTAGCTGCATATGGTAACTGTAATTTGATTGCTGGGCTTAAAAAAAGGTTTTGATATATATATTTGTATAATGATGAAAGTAAATTAGTTATAAAATAAATATAATAAAAATAATCTAATGAAATTATAGTGATTGAATAAGCTTTCTAGTTGCTTTTATTAAATCCATCAGCATTTTTTATATTATAAGTTTTTTCATCAATAATATTTTTGTATTCGATTTAAGTTTGCGGCAAGATAACTGGTGGATGACTTGTCTCAAGTCCAAAGTCAGTGAATCCAAAGCCTGTAAAAGTATTCTAAGTATTTAAATCATACGCTACCAGCTATTGCATAATGATGGAAGGTACAAGTTGTTGCTGAATGGCGACGCTACGATAAATGTATAAATCTCAACGAAAAATAAAGTATTTTACGCATATGCATACAACTAAGTTTTTTTTCCTGTATATCAAACTGTAGCGATATCCGCCATAAGAACTCTAGCAGCCCAATAAAATTTAGCCTTGGTACAGTTGTCAAAATTAAAAGTCATAAAATCAGTTGCAGTGCATGTTGTCAAATGTAAAAAGTCCATGGCTTCACCTGATGAGCACAGAGGGCAGATATCATAGGTAGCTACACCAATGCGGTGCAAGTGTTTATTAAGAAAATCGTGTCCTGTCGAGAGTTGGAAATTTGCTGTAAGAAGTGCATGGGGCAAGTCCATTGGGATGAGTAATGAAACAAGTATATTTCACATTTTATCAGTTGAAAGGAGTTTGTTTTAAGGTCTGTATATTTTCTTCTTTACCTCAGAACCAAATTGATGAAAAGATAAAGGAAATTTTGGCTATGGTAACTTACAACCAATTTTGACCAAGAGGTCAATCTTTTCATTTCAGGCATCCCCGCAATGTCTGGGAATCCACTGAAAACAGTCTCCAACCAGAAGCAATTGCATTGGACAGATTTATCGTGGCCTTTTCAACAAGGAAACAATCACTGGGATTCATTTAGAGATTAATCCTGATACCTTTTTTTTTTATCTCTTTTTGCCAATAAAGAACTTTCTTTTATTGGCAAAAAAGATGAAATAAAAAAAATGTGATTTAGAGGTAACATATCCGATTAATCAGAATGAATCTAGTATTTTGTTGTTAATTTTTTTTTTAAAAGAAATAAAATTACACATACACGTAGCAACTCCTAGAGTTTTTGCAAGGCGAAATCGAAAACCCAGTGAAGTCAGACAGACAAACTAAAGATTTCAGTTATTGTATCATTAGAGTTTTAAGAATGCAATCCAGCGAGATGTGAACAATGTTTAAAAAGAGGTTAAGATATTGAAGGTCTGTTAGTCAGAGTCAGTGACTGTGAAAAATCAATAAAAGTCTAAGACTATAATAATTTACAGAAGGTGAGTACTACTACATCACACCACATCATTGTGACTAGAACTGATTCCCCCTTTATAATTTGGGAATGATGTGAGTGAGAGGGAGACTGATTGGCCTCTGTGACAATCTACGTTTATATGACCGGGACCTACAGCTTGAAGGGGAACCACTATAATCATCCATGGCACCACCGGGATTCGAACCCGAAGCCTGTGGTACCGAACACCAGAGCGCTAGATACTCGGCCGTGCTGCGACTAGATTGCAATTATAATAGATTATAGTGCCACAACTTTATATTGGCTATAAACTATTTCAGTTAATAATCATTTTGTTATCAAACATTGAAATCTAGCATATTTGCACTTGATTTACCCAGCGATTGCATTTTTTTTTTTGACGTTTCCATCAAAATGCTGTGGATTTAATTTTTTATTAACTGCAATTTAATATAACTAAGGAACCTAGAATCGCCGGGTGATTAATTTCTGAACTATAAAAGGTCAGTTCGAAACCTGTCAAACCAGCTGAACATAACATGTGTATAAAATAATGGACGTGATAAATATATTAGGTTGATGCATAATTATCAGGCTTTTTTGACATCCGCCACTAATTTATCGAAATTGACATAAACTTTGTTCACCTGCCAGTTTTTCAATTCCTACTATTAGCTCACACTCTCCCTATATATCTATATATCTTGTTCAAATTTTCAATCGTTAATAAAATACTTTTCATTTATCCATTCAAGTTCGAATACATTTTTAAAAACTTGTAGTGGATGACACTTGATGTTAATACAGTTTTATCAAATATTAATTCAGTAATTAAATTTATTTCATTAATTTTAGGTTTTTTTAGATTTAAGTTAAATAGATGGTGCGAGATATAAGAGGAAAATTTATTATAGTGAGAAAAATTGAATTTAAATTTTTAATTGAAATTTTTTTTTTTATATATTACTTGTTTTTAGGACCGATTGACGTGACAGTGGGTAGGAGCTTCTGTGGGAGAGTATGGCGGATATTGAAGCAGTTCCCAACCTTTATTGGCGATGCATTCGACAAAAAGTTGTTCAACATGTGGACCCGCATTATCGTGGTGGAAGACGACAGGGTTCTTTCGGTGAATGGCCCACTTTGAAGTTGTCGGCCAGCATTCGAGTTGTCAAATTTTCGTCCCCTTCCACGGCTGTCAAAGTGCCTGGTCGTCGAAATCCGATGGTCGACCTCTTCCTTGCTTATCTACCAAGCTAATGTCGCCAGATTTAAAACGGCCAAACCATTCCCCATTTCCATCCCCTGATTGTGCCCTCACCGAAAATTCGTTGAGATCGCGATATGACTGTGCTGCTTTCCATCCTTTCTCAAAGTGGTACAGTATAATATGACGAATATGAGTATGTTACCGGCACGCATTTTTATAACCTAAAAGTAAAAGGATATTTTCATTCATGAATTTATAAAATATTGTGAATTTTTAATAAAATATAGAACGTCAAAGAAAAGCCTGATAATTATGCGCTAACCTAATATGATTGTGAAATCCCATCACTGCATTTTGGTGAGAGGGGAAGAGTTGGAACTTCTTTAAAGTACTGGCAACGCTTTTACCATGATCATCAATCTGACTAATGCAGGCGACAGGATCATATAACTAATTTACTTAAAATTACCTTTTATGTATTTAAAAGTCATTCTTCAATTTTATGTTACAGATAAAGGAATTCACATGAGGAAAGGGAAATTATTAACTTTAACTAAGGCGACATAGCGACAAATGATTTCTTATGATAAAACGATTAGAAAAGCTACATTTTATAAGACCTTTTGCATTATCAAAATTGTTGAGAAAGCATGGTTATGATGACTTCCTTTTATGTTGAATTCGAATCATAACGATTTACTGATTTTCGTATCATCAATGGCGCAACAGCCCCCTTAGTGGGCCAAGGCCGTCTGCCTGTTGCAGATTTTAGGACGACAGATGTTTTTTTTTTCTTTTTACGAGGTAGGGTTGTCAGCCCTACACCCAACGTTCTACAGTCTTATTAGAGCAGGGCTTGATGACCGAGTGGCTAGCTCTCTGGCTTTCGGTATCACAGGTATCAGGTTCGAATCCCAGCGGTGCCATGAATGTTTGTAGTGGTTCAGAGTCGAATTTAAACCGTAGGTCCCGGTCTCATATGACCGTAGAGCGCAATCAGACTTCTCACCCACATCATTCCCAAACGGTGATGGGGCAACTCAGTTCTCGGCACCGTGATGTGGTGTAAGTAATAGTCGTATTAGACCACAACCTACGGTTTAAAGTGGACTCCGAACCACTACAAACATCTATGGCACCGCCGAGTCTCGAACCGGAAACCTGTGGACCGAGCGCTAGTCACTCTGGCATCAGACCACGATTTTCATATCAAATTATCTTGGATATATTTAAAAACATTTTTTCAAATACACTTGAAATATGTTAGCCTAATATAATAAATGTATTCTTATGTAAGATTTCTAACAAAAAAAATTATGTAGTTCATATGTCTTTTATTTGAGATCCATTAGTTATTAATAGCCCAAAAATGTTTCAAGGGTAACTTTTCTAATTCATACACATGTTATTAAAGATTATTCGGATTTTCTGATATCCTTTCAAAGCTATTTGATTTTGTTTACGTTTACATTTCCTTTTAAAAAAGTTAATTTTCTTGCTTTATGGAGCCTTCATTTCGAAAGTATTAAAAAATTAAAGTATTTTAATAATATAAAAAAAACATGCTTCAATTAAATAATAAATAAATTCAAACTAATTGTTGTTTTATGTTTCTGATTTTTAAATAATGATTGTATTAAAAAGCAATCTAATGGAAGAAATCATGGGCATTTTTTTCCTTCCTTGTAGGATCTTTCATTTTATGAAATAAGGAACACACATGCTCTAATATTACTTTCCTCCAATAACTGCATATGCGAGTCCTGTTTGGGGATCTACTGCTAATATGACCGTAGATCGTTGGGCGTAGGGCTGACAACCCAACCCCTTAAAAAGTAAAACATCTCCTGTCTCGAAATTTGGTAGAAGGCCTTGACCCATCATGGGGCTGTCGCGCCATTGATGATGAATTATTGCTAATATCCAGCAGTTAATTTAACAAGCTACAGTTCTCAGTGTTTAGTAAGGAGGTGTTTTTTAACGAGTTATTAGAAATCTTGACTTCACAGTCAAAGTCAGTTTGTCTTCAGAAGTCAGACTCTTCAGGAATATCTTCCATGAGGTTGTTCCTTTGAAGAAATTCAGGACCGCAGCTCCAGAGATGATTCTTTTTGCAGTTCGTCTGGAAATTGTCCTCTCGAAATAATGCCAGCTGGGTTTTCATCTGATGCCACATGGTGCCACTGGTCAAAAGGAACTTAATTCTTAGGCATTCGATTGGGAGCAAAGTTCTTCAATTCTCTGGGTTCATGGTCGATCCATGAAGTCACCGTAGTAGAATCGGTCAGAAGATGGAAGGCCGCAAAGTTCATTTTTAATGCGTCTTTCACTTTGTTTATTAAATTTGCCAGGAGGACGGCACCATATAATTCTAAGTGAGGTATGCTTGAGGGGTGAAATACGGGATTTGCTGTCAATAAGTTTCACCTTTTCATCTGGTGTGCACGATCGCGTGGCGACTGCAATTCCATTTCACAGAAGCCATGGAGCTCCGTCGGTTCAAAGCCTTCAATTATAATGAAGCGCTCAATGGTGATGCCATTGCATTTCATCAAATAAAATATTTTACCATTCATTTGCCTCTTTTAGGGGGAGTAGTTCACTCCAGTCAAATCTTCAGTAGCCGTAATTGTTGGTGAAAATGTTTGCCTTACTTGTCACAAAACCCAGCGATCCAAGCGGATCAAAGAGTCTGGAAAATAGTAGATAATACAAATCTTTTAGTAGGATGACCAAATGCTCCAATTTACCTTGAAGACAAAAACAGTCAATATGAGCGCTCCATGAAATTCCCAAAGTTTTAACTTTGTTTCTGAGATTTCGTTAGTTAGATAACAGTTCTGAAATATTCTCACACCATTTGTTCAAGAACATTTTAGTAGTCTTTAAAATATAGATTAGTTGTTAAATGTCTTTGGGCTTTTCTAGAGTGTTATCTCCACTTAATGCATCATCAAGTAAAAGTCATTACCCAGTACCGATTCAACAATATGAAAGTCCTTTTATTCATCAATGGTATTGTGTTTTAGAATCTTTCATTTGTGTTTTCTTTCCAAAGAATTCGCAGGAGGCTTCTTTGGCTTTTTTGTCAATGTTTATCATTCGATACATTTGACGAAATGTCTGCAGTGAATGAAAAACATGTTTACGGAATCTCACTATCAATCAGAAAATGTCATCTTGAATGACTACACCATTGTATTGAATGGACTTTCCACTGGTGGTCACAGTCGACGCATTAAACACAGTCCTCTTTTTTGAGGCCGGTGGATCCCACGAAAGAGGCAAGTAATACCTGTGATAGGTTAAGCTGTACCTGTAAGAAACCTGTGATAGGTTATCACAGATTCTACATTCTCATCTGTCTCATTCATGTGGCCTAAATCTCTGTATTATTTTAAAAGCCTTTATATAATTTCAAATACAATGGATAACTATTGAGTATTTTCCATAAGGAATTGAATATCTGAAGAGCAATTTGTTTGCATTTTCCCAAATATCAAGAATCTTCTTTAAGAGGCGTGGTTACTGTATATCATCCCGACTGATCTCTCTAAAAATTATTCTGAAATTATTCTTCACAAATATCGGCTTCGCCATTCTTGATTACGACTCCCACTGCTTCGACTTCCCAAAGCTTCCTTGTTGTACAACCAAGGTTATTTATGGATAGTCCACAATGTTCTCTAATTTCATTTTCTGCCGTGCTGCATCCGGACATCACAAGGCCGAACACACTTTTTTGAAAAATAAGATTCGAATTTTCCATCCTTAATTGGCTTGACTTAATTAAAAACATAAAATACTTCCGCTCTCAATATCATTTGAATGAACTCAGGGAATATTAAATCTCTTGTCAGCCAAATTAATATTACACAAATCATCTTCGTTTATTTCTATTTTGTTTGATGGAATTAAATCTTCCTTGATCTTTGGAACTACTAAAAATCCAATAAACGAGTGAAACTTCTTTCTTTGTTGCTAACAGATGCTGCAACTCTTGATTTAATCGTAAAATTGAGAATTGTTCAAACCCAAAACAGCTATGTTTATTTTCTTTTACTTCAAACACAGTCTGTCTTCTTATTCTGTAGTTAAAAATAAGATGTACTTCTCGAATCAAGCACGTTTTTGAATGGATATAAATCTCCTGTCACATTAGAAATAAAGCAGATGGCTGTACTCAATAGAACGTACTTCTTTCTACTTGGAAATATATGTTGTGGTTAAAAGATTATTTTCATCATTCATACTTGACTTAAACTCACTTGCCGAGGGAGAAAATTCACTTTCCATTGCTTCTTTCTTTCTACTCTAGGTAGATTGGTTTATTCGGTTCTGATTGAAATGAAGGGTAGTATGATGCCTCTTTCCACGATCCGAACAAGTGTATCTTATTTATAGTTCTTTTATTCTGATTCGAGAAAAATGCAGCTAAAACATAGATTGTTTTTTAATAACTTCAATTCTGTTCATCACTGAAAGTTTTTATACCTGGGGCATTTGTAAAATAAATGATTTAATTGTCTCTATTATTAATATCCTGTTCTTCAATATAATACTGTGCCCAAAAAGTAAGACCAATTATTTTTTTTTTCAAAAACTCTTTATTTATTCTTCCAAATTTATTTCATCGCCTTTCAAAGTAAACCCCTCGGGCACAATGCACTTATGCCAACTTTTTCTAATCCTCAATGCATGCTAAAAGTCATCGGCAGGAATGGCCTTCAAAGCGCGCGGCGATTCAGTTGAATCTCTTCAAATCGACTCAAAATGGTGTCCCCGAATCGGTCTTTTGAGTTTAGGGAATAGCCAGAAGTCATACGGTGTGAATACGGTGGTTGTGTATCGATATGGGTTTCATTTTTGGCGAAAAAGTCACGAAAAATCAATGTAGTGTAAGCTGGTGCATTCAGTGTTTTCGGTACCAATCGAAATTTTACGCGTTTGAGTCCCAAAATGGAATTGGCCGGTCTTTTTGAAATTCCAACATCATCAGCAAAGTCTCTAATTGTAAATCAATGGTTTGCAAACGCCAAATCTTTAATTTTTGGCTTGAACTTCGTCAGTTGAGGTGGATGGTCGACCAGAGGGCTGTTCGTCTTCAACGCGTTCTCTGCCTTCTTTGAACTGTTTATACCATTTCTAAACATTTCTTTCCGATATAGGAATGCTCAACGAATGCCTTCTGCAACATTCTATACGTTTCCGCAAATAACATTTAATGCAAGTTCTTTTCTGAAATTATTCAAATATTTCAAAAATCGCCAGAATTATTTTTTACCGTCTCACAAAGCCGAGTGTAACTCAAACACTAATGAATATTTTGATGACAAATTTCACACAGATGTCAAAGACAATGCCAGCAACCTAAAAAAGAAAAAAATGAAATTCCATAAGCCCCGGGAATTTTAAATTGAACATTGGTCTTACATTTGAACACAGTAGTATATAAGTAAATTTCCTGCTCATTCGCCCATTAAGTGAATAAGAATTTCCGGTTTTTAATTCTTTGGAGCATTTTTAATTCTTAAACCTTTCTCTGGTGAATTAAGGAAAAAAGTTGAAGGACTCTGCCTTCGATGGAACTGGTATAGTTAGTGATCTAATTAAATTCTGCAAGCCATCATGCAGTTTTTTATCTCTAGTTTGGGAAGTGTTAGCTGAATCCAATTTCACCTTCGGAAGTTCTAACACTTTTTCAAGTTTACTAACTTATTTTATCTTTTCTAATTTTATTTAACCACTTTTTAACCCTCTCGGATTTTACTTTCTTTTTCCTCCTTTCTTCTAAAATATCATCAACAAAATGAGATTGTGTACTACTCCGTTTTTAATAGACATCATTGGATTCGATTAAGTTAATCAAGTCTATTTTTCTAGCATTGTCTGGAATTGTTAAATACATCACTTCCACAATCTTAATTAGTTCATCCTTCTTAAGATTCAATGTAACAGCCATTGCTTATTCACTTAAAAAGTACACCAAAACAATGCACTCCAGTTCTTAACAAAAACTATTAAAACTAAACACTTTAACGCAACACCTTAATTCACCTAAAATTAACACAGCAAACAAAAGCAAGTAACGCATAAAATAAATAAGCAACCTGTAACAAATTAGACAATCAACACTTCAACAATAAAAGCAACTGATCTTATAGACCACTATCAGCAGTAATAGACACACTATGCAATACTTCAATAATAGACTCACTATACAATACTTCAATTAGACACTATACAATAAATGAGACACACTATACCTAAACAATAGCCACTTAAATTTAGCTAAATTTCCCAACATATTAGGGAATATTAAAGACTTCATCTACCGAATTCACCCATAAAATACTGCCAAACGTTCACGAATCAAGATTTCACTAATGTTCACCAACTCACTTCGGTCAACAATGTTTGATAGCTTTTTCACATGTATTTAACTCAAATAAAAAACAAGATGTGGACTGTAATATTTTCACATTTATTTTTGCCGCCATCATACTAGAGGATGGTCTTGCCCCCTACTTCTCTGTTTACACAATTACTCAACTCTGATGGTGCTGCTTACACAAACATAGTTCCACCAACAATACAGAATAATAGCTGTGAAAATTTCGCAGCATTAATGCTGCAATTAATGAAACCTCTTGTAAGAATATAAACACTCCGTTGACATTCTTCAATGGTTACACCATCTTGTTTTATTTGAGTTAAATACGTGTGAAAGAGCTATCGAACATTGTTGGTCGAAGTGAGTTGGTGAACATTTTGAAATCGTGATCCGTTGGTCTTTCGTGAACATTTGACTGTATTCTATGGATGAGTTCGGTAGGTGAAGTCTTTAATATTCTTAATATGTTGTGGGATATTTAGCTTAATTTAGTGGCTATTATAGTGTGTTGAATGATAATTCATTTTTTTATGCAATTCTTTTTACATATATGTGGGTTTTGTTTTATGTGTTTATTCAGCATTTTTAATTAAAAATCAGATTTATATTCATTGTATTTTGTTGATAATTGTTTTAAAACTTCATGAAGGGATTTTGAATTATCAAATTTAATACATGAATATCTATACTAATTCTTAAAACACCGATTTGTTTCACTACGCCGATTTGAATTATATTTTCAACTTTTGTAATGTAAAACTAGGGTTTTATTATGCATTTTAAAGGCTGTCTATTAAAATTAGTGTTATGAGTTTAATACTTTTTCAAATAAAATAGAATTTCTTTTTGTCATTGGATTAGTACATGATTCCTCTCACTTCTTTTAACATGCGATACATTTGCACTCGCGTTCTGGATTTCTCAAGAATAAAAGGATTTTTTATCATCCTCAAGCGGAAATTGCCAGGGCATCAGTTCTCCAGATGTGGAGCACTAAATTATTGTATTAAAATGCCAAATGTTATTCAATTCCTTCTATTAGCTCACACTCTCCCTATATATATCTTGTTCAAATTTTCAATCGTTATTAAAATACTTTTTATTCATCCACTCCAGTTCAAATAAATTTTTTTTAACTTGTAGTGGATGACACTTGATGTTAATACAGTTTTTCAACTATTAACTCAGTAATTAAATTTAAATAATTAATTTTAGTTTTTTTTAGATTTAAGTTGCATATATCTACCAATAGATGGCGCCAGATAAACTTAAAAAAAAAAAAGAATGACAATTATTTATTAAGGACTTTCTGCAATACAGTGGAAAAAAAAGTAGGAATTGACTTAAAATTTTGTTTTTATATTACTTGTTGTTTTTAAGAAGTACTAGTGTTATTCGAAGGATGGGGGAGGGGGGGAGATATCTGAAAATGCTTATGCTATTATCAAGATAGCATACCAGCTTTGGCAATACAAATACTGACTCATGTAAAACATACGAATAAAGGCTTTAAAATTGTGCACCACGGAAGTTTCTGTGGTGGAAGGATTCAAGTATTTGTCAACAAATATTATTAATAATTTATTATTTTATATTAAAATATGAATTAATAAATAATAATTTTCGTTGCTCAGAAAGAAATAATCGGCTTGTAAAAACTGGAGTAGGGAATGAAAACTCTTGATACTAATCTTTCTACGTAACGTAAGAAGACTGCATCGGTATCTGTTCATGGCGTGAAATAGGCTAAAGTGGTGAATTTTTCACTTTCAACATTATTTTCTCCTCCAAAAATTAAAACAATGGTTTGGAATAATCTGAAGCAAGATTTACATTGAAATGTATGGTTGTTAATAATCTTAATGATATTTGGAACGATGATTTGATGGAATGTAAATTGCTATGATTACAGTAAGCATAGAATTCAATAAAATGTAAATGATAATTTATTTTCTCTTCTTTAAAAACCACCACTTTGTTTGTTTACTTGGAAATTTAGCGCAAAGATTACATATTTCTAAATATTTACCATAATCCGATACAAATATGAATAGAACTATTATTATGAATTAAATATATTGTGAAGCACATTAAAGCAAGTAATCGACCACTTCAGCATGTTCGAAATAAGCGATCATTATTCGAAAATGACCGACTCCCGCTCTATCATTGTAAACAATGCCTACAACGTAAATGATGAGAGTACATTGATGCAAATACATGAGCAAAATAATATCAATACTTTCCAACAAAAACAACAACAACAAAAAAAAATCTGGCCGACACTACATATAATTGGTTGTATTTTCGAAGTGTTTAGAACACCAAAAAAGACGCAATTCTAAGTACTTTTTTTAAACAAAGAATTAGAGGGTGATTAATAATAATTTCCATGATTAATATAGCCATTTTACTTTAAATATTTTTTGTAAAACCTATCTCACACTGTAAAATAATTACTATTAACTTTATGCAGCAGGTGAGCATTATTATTTAAAAAATAAGTTTTAACAAGTATTAATTGATTTTTATCTTTCAGTGTTCAAACGTGCTGCTTTTTCTTGTGCTGAGTATTTGAGAATTAGTGAAATTAAATTTTTTAAATGAATAATTTGTCATTTCATGGCATCACTAAAAATGCCTCTTTAATGAACCAAGCAAATGGTAATAATTAACTGTGTTAAAAAACTTTAAAAAGTATCTCTTCTAATAAGTATCGAGACAGCATAATAGAAAATTTAGATACGGACAAATTAGATACGAACTCACTGCTATATACTGCCTTGATATTAAGATTTGAATTTGTTTTTGAAAAAGACGAAGTATTGATGCTTTTGATTTTATTGGGAAAAATACAGTTTTTCTGATGCATAAGTTGTTTTGAAAAAAGTTTGTGTTAATCAAATATTGTTTGGAAGACTTTTTGAATTTTCGACTGAGTTGCTGACAACAGATTCTTTTTTATTGTCTAATTTTGCTGTGCAGGGAAACTGATGATGTTGTGAAGAATGGACCTTTTCTGGTCCACTTCGAAGTGCCCCCTCGGAGCTTGCTTCGCCTACTTCACCAGATATGCTTCCAAATCTTTCTGATCAAGAACTATGGGGCCAGAATTTCGTTATTATGAAGGAATTGTTTATCATGCTTGCACCTCATTGATCTTGGGAAACTATTTGCGTACAATAATAGCATATGCGAATCCTGTTTGAGAATCTATTGCTCCGTCGAATTTCGAGAACATAGAAAGACTTGAAAATAAAATCCTACGTATGATTACAAATTTGCCCTGGTTTTTCCGAAATGAGGACATCAGACATTTGTTTATAAAGTTGCACAAAATTTTTATAACTCCATTCCAAATATTAATAGTTCAGTTTTGAATTATCTAAGTAACTATGATTACGACATTTCTGATTTAAAAAATTCCAATTTACATTATCGGGCACTGACTTCCACTATGCACGAGGCAACACATCAAAACATTACACATAACTTCCGTTGTGTGTAATTTTTACAAATATTTTTTGATTTTTAATTTTATGGAAGTAATTTGTAGTAAATTGTCCTAGTTGTTTTGTGAGATACTACATATTATGACTAAATTGATCCCCTCAATTGATTTCAAATAAAATAAAAATTAACAACGTACATCGAACATTATAAATAGTTGAATGTAATTCTTTAGTTAAATGGGGACATATTTCATACCAAGTGTCCAAGTCTTACAAATTACAAAATCGTAATTTTTTAATAAAAAAGATTATGATTCTGAAGAGTTCTAGCGTAATTGTCACTGATTCTTGTCTTTCTATCCAAATAATTGACACACAGCTTTTTTTTTTTTTTTTTTTTGTCTTTTTGTATTTATTTCCGTGCAATATTCAGTTTTTCTATTTATCCATTTCGTCTTTTAGGAGTGTAAAAAAAAAAAAAAATATTCATAAAAATAATAAATCCTACTGATCCTACTGATAATTTGTTTATTTAAAAAAAAAAAAAAAAAAAAAACCAATCTTTCAAAATAATTTCTAAATTTATATAAACATTTTTGTTAATTTTAATAGGTGTATAAAGATTTTTTGAGATGCGTTTCAATTTTAATTATCTGAAATAAAAACAGATATTTCAATTTAATTGGCGTATTGATAAAATAACGTTTGATGATCGTGCTGCCATCTGTTGAAATTTTGGTTAAACATTTTCATAACAACAAAAATGTTTTAAATAATTATGTAATTCATTCTGTATTAAACGGAAAACATTCTTGAAGCAATTAAAATAAAATTATCATTTTTATTTTTCTAATGGAGTTATAATAATATTTTTCATTTTATTTTTTAGCAAATATGACACCAAATAACTGATTACAAAATAAAGCAAGAATTAATCTGTAACAAACAAATCATCCTATTCATTTATCATCATATTATCCTATAAAATATTTATTTTTATATTGCAAAGATTATGTAGATAACCATATCATACACATACTTATCACAAGAGTGACAATACGTA